>CM056049.1:256285193-256488086 GCA_029574335.1 Rana kukunoris
CACTCTCTACTTTGCAGATAAAGGAGCTGTGGGTTAGTGGGCGTCCTGCTCACCCCCTCAAGAGGCTTTCTTCACACCAGGGAAAAAGCCTTGCACTACTGTGTGGAGTTACAGACAGAAGAACAGGAAGTGAGGGTTTTTCAGAAGAAATAAGGACATTTAAAAGCAAAATCAAAGGATGAGATAAGTAAAGGAGGACTGCACTAAGGTAAAGGAAGCTATTTAGGGAAAATTATTTTACCTTTACAACACCTTTAATGATCAGAGAGGCTTTATAAGTACTGAAGGAACACTGCTTGTATGTCCTAAAGATAGTGTAGTGGTTATGGTGAATGGCATTTGAGCGGGCTTAGCAATTCAGCATTCCCACGTATTTTCCTCAGGAAATGCATTTTCTAGTTTTTTTTAACATTTTGTCACCAGAGCAGTGCAGTGTCACCAGAGCAGTGCAGTGTCACCATAGTAACACTGTACTACTCTAGGCAGATGATCATGTATTTTTTAATACATGACTGTATAAGCAATTAGTGCCACTGTTCAAAAGTTTTCATTTATGAAACCTTTGTCACTGTAGATGGTCATAGCTATCACATTGCACAGGGCCACTTTGATTGGCCTTGGTACCAAGTGATCACTGTGACCAATCATGTTCCCTCTCCTTTCCCCCCTACATCATACCTATTCTGCGTACCCTATGTAAAAAAAAAAAAAATTATCTGTGTATTTACCTTTCATCAGGTCCAGTCACCCATCCAAATGTTATCAGTAGTTATTATACAAAATAATAGCAAATGCTTCACAAACCTATTATTGCAACTCTATACTATAAGAATATGTTATTATGGAATAGAGGTTTTTAGTTTCATACTCCATGATATGCCTGTTTAATATGCATTATTTTATTACATCTACAACATTCAACAGCACTCACCTCCATCCGTGCCATAGTCTGAATATGAAGTGGATGGTCCTTTATCAGTTTGCCAAACACAAATCGCTTTGATGCATATTCTCGTGCCAAGTTGATTACTCTGAATTTTAAATATTTGTTTAAAATTAATTTACAGATATAGTCAGTTTATAGATATACTGAATGCTATGGATTTATACCTTCTCATTACAGCTACTGCAAAAATGGTGTTATGAATCCGAGTAATGCCCAGCATACTGGAAATTGAAGCCACACCACGGCCTTCAGGAGAAATCTGATGTTGCAAAACAAACAACCTCTGTAAGTATAGGACTTTATACCTATTATTAAAATAATCAGTCATTAACAGCTAAACAGGGCATACTGATACATAATATTGAAGATCAGGCAGACATGCTGTTCAAATCTCTCCTTTTACCACCAAGAAAAGGGAAAATCTCCTTAGTTCAAATGATGCAGAAGTACAATGCTTTGGACAAGTACATTCCTAAAACATTGTGCCGTTATATTGTCTACGCTTCAAATAAAGGGATTTTCCATAAAAAATGGAGCTCTGACTGGTGTTACTTCTTACAGTAGATCAGAAAAATCATACTACATAAACAGCTAAATAACTAACTTTCATTTGCTTCCCCAAAACAGATCTCGATGAGATCCATCCTGAGTTAAGCTAGGTACAGTGCAGCTGGGAAATATTCACAGCACTTTTCCCACATTTTGTTATGTTACAGCCTTTTCCCAAAATGTATTGAATTTATTATTTTCCTCAAAATTCTACCAACAATACCCCATTAATGACAAAGTGAAAGAAGTTTGTTTGAAATCTTTGCAAATTTATTAACACTAAAGAACATACAAAACACACACATACAGTACATAATTATTCACAGCCTTTGCTCAATACTTTATTGTTTGTAGAATTTAAGGAAAAATAATGAATTTAATTAATTTTGGAATAAGACTGCAACATAACAAAATGTGGAAGAAGTGAATACTTTCCGGATGCACAGGTTGAACAAGATAAAAATGGATAGATCCCTACATTAACACAAACTATGTTGATGCAGGCATCTTTCCTGCTATGCTATTGTATTCAGACAGGGGGGACCACAATACACAAATCAGAGCCCAAGGGCGCTTTCACACGCCCTTAGGCTCTGCTAACCTAATCGGATGCATCCGCTAACGTCCGCATCCGTTTTTTCGGACGGAAGAATGTCCTATTTTTCTTCCGTCCGGCCAAACGGATCGGATGCAAACGGACAGACGGTCCGTTTCCATCCGATTCCCCATAGGGGAGAGCGGAGGAGAGACGGGGCGGTCCCTGCACATTGTGCGGGGACCGCCCTGTCCGCCCGACAGCTCAGCGGAGACCCCCCCGCTGAGCTGACGGACACACGGAGCGAACCGAAAAACGGACCGCACGTGTGAAAGGACCCTTAGAGCTTTAGTTTCTGAGTGTCATGGTATATGTTAATATATCAAGGGGAAATTGCTTACCTTATTTATAAATGTGGCTGAAGGAAGCACTATTCTTGTTGTTAACATAAATATCTGAGCCATTTGTCTTATCTACTAAAACAGGGCTTGACAAATTTGCTTAGAATCTAGGAGCCAACTGAAAAAAAGTTAGGAGCCAGGTTTTTAAATCACCCAAGCTCCCCCCCCCCCCCCCTTCACTAGCCATTGTACATTATTTCTCTTATAGGCAGTACCAGTGGGGAATCTGCTAGAGATTTCACCCAGGGCAAAGAATCCCCCCCCCCCCCATTATGGGACAAGTATAGGCAGGAAAGTGCGAAACTCCCCAGGCCATGCTGCTCTGGCCCCCCCATATGCTCGGCCATCCAGGCTTCTCTGGTCCCCCATATGCTCACCCCCCCCCTCCATGCTGCTCTGGTCCTCCATATGCTCACCCCCCCCATGCTGCTCTGGTCCTCCATATGCTCACCCCCGCCCCATGCTGCTCTGGTCCTCCATATGCTCACCCCCCCCCCATGCTGCTCTGGTCCTCCATATGCTCACCCCCCCCCATGCTGCTCTGGTCCTCCATATGCTCACCTCCCCCCATGCTGCTCTGGTCCTCCATATGCTCACCCCCCCCCCCCCCATGCTGCTCCTGTCCTCCATATGCTCACCTCCTCCATATGCCCATTCCCCCCCAATGCTGCTCTTGTCCTCCATATGCTCACCCCCCCCCCCCTCCATGCTGCTCTCGTCCTCCATATGCTTCCCCCCCCCATGCTGCTCTGGTCCCCTCCACTCACCTCTCTCTGGGCAGCACAAATGAATGACATGCTCCTCGGGAGTTGGCACTGAGAAGCTCATACGATCCGGAAGGAGGGCACACGGCAGCCGCACACAGCTGTGATAGAAGCTTTCTCAGCGCTCCTTCTCCTGTTATTTCCTTCCCCCGCTCTCCCTCCATCTAGACTCTCCACGGCAGCAGACAGGATGGAGAGCGGGGGAAGGAAATAGCAGGAGAACAGGTGAAGAGGAAGCTTATATCACAGCTGTGTGCGGCTGCCGTGAGCCCTCCTTCCGGATCGTATAAGCTTCTCAGTGTCGACTCCCGAGGAGCATGTCATTCAGTCGCGCTGCCCAGAGAGAGGTGAGTGGAGGGGACCAGAGCAGCATGGGGGGGGGGGGGGGGCGGGGGGAGTCGCACTGCTTACACTAAGCCAGGGAGAGGTGAGCGTTGGGGGAGGGGGCGAGGGCAGAGGAGCGGAGGGGACCAGAGCAGCATGGGGGGACGGGGACGCGCTGCTTACACTAAGCCAGGGAGAGGTGACCCAGCTGTCAAACTGGGAAGATGATGTCGGAAGTTGGCAGGCAGCCAGAGCAAGCTGCGATCATCACAGCACCGTCTACCAGAGGGCGCCGATTCGTAAAAAAGCGACAGCCTCAATTTTGGCTAGCCCAGGCTGAAAGAGGGGCCACGTCCCAGCTGCTGTGGTGTAGCCCAGGTGCCAGGACTCAATTTCCAGTCGCCATTGCGACCTGGCGCCTGGGTTTTGTCGAGCCCTGTACTAAAAGGACTAGTGGGGCAGAGACTGCATATGCTTCAACTGTGATTATACAGCAATATCAAAAATCTTGGCAATGCACAAACTATAGAATAGTTTTTTAATGTACAAACAAGAGAATGTTATAATTTGGTTTGTTATACTGACCGTGGTTCTGTCATGGCCTGCATAATATATCTAAATGTGTTATGTTATACCATCAGAACCCTCTTACCCTTATAGCCTTTACACCATCCAACAAAAGCTCTGCTGTTGGAACCTGCCGTGTGCCCAATTTATCTTTAAGCCTCTGAACCTCAATTCCATTTAATTGACCTTTTGCATCTCTAACTTCCAGGTGGAAAAGGGACAGTCCTTTAGTGCCCTACAAAAAAAAAAATATATATTTAAAAAACACCCCAAGCAAAAAGTATGTATATTTATATCTATTTAAGATCTATCAGTTATATTAGTCATTGTAATCATTAAGCACAAGATATTTGTGTGAAACGCATCTACGTGACCTCGTGTTGGTGTCTTTGGTGTTCTCACTTAAAAGGCAAAATCGGAATTCCTGGATGTGCAGCCATTTTTTTTCTTACAAGTTTCCCACGGAGGCGGGCACTCTACGAGATATTCCACCACAGATTATCATCATACACCTGGAGCAGCGGCTTTTTTTTGTATACAGTATGTATATGCTTCCACTGTAAATCAAACCTATTAAAATGCACACTGCACCCAATCAGTACAACCATCAGCATTATCAAGTCATTTTTTTTTTAAATGTACATCTTTCGTGCCCAAAATTAAGAAGAATAAAAACCAAAACACTTTCTTATCATGAATGAGTGGTCTTTCTGGCTACCAGAGCGTCTTGTTTTCAATCAGACACTGTCTGGTACACTCGTAATAAGAGGAACAGAAAGCCATAATCACTGTTCAGCCCTACACGGCAGAATGTATATGAAATGAGCACCATTAACTGCTTACAATGTACATTTATGATTACAAATTTAAACAAACATTAATACAATAACTTACATTAAGCGGAACTCTCTCATGGTTATTACAAAAAAAAGTTCACCTTTAACATGCGGTAGATATTTTATGACTGTGAATTACTACATACTTGTATTATATGTCCTTGTTCATCAACCACTCTTCCTAGGGTCAAAGTCATATCAGAATCTGTGGCTGATGTAAACCATTTGTAGCCATGCAGTGTGTAGGTCCCATCTGGTCTAGGATAGGCCATCGTCTCTGTGCCATGAGCTAAAATAGAAAAGTTTAAAAAGGCTTCTTTATATATGTGTATTGGTAGCATAGCTTTTAAAAATGCACCTGCTGGTACATTACGTACCCACGTCTGATCCTCCTTTGCGCTCTGTCATCCATTGTCCGGAAGTCCAAAACTGGCTAGGATCTCGAGTTGTAAGGCGTTTGAAGGCATCTTGAAGAGCAGCCGGGCTACCTAGTGTCTAGTAATGTGTTAGAATGCTTACACTGTTATCAGGCATTTCACTGACCAGCTAATAAAAATTCTTAGGTATAGGTTTTAAATTTCTTTGGAAACAGAGGAAGCCACAGCACTGCAAACCAAAGATGTGTTATTTTCCACACTTTCTACAGTATGATTCTCTGGGGAGCAAGTAGTGACATAATTTCCTCCTCCATAAAGCATGGTAGGATGGGATTGTGTATGGGAGAGGTCTTGCTCCACTAATTCCCCCTTAGGCTGCATTCACACTGCATGTGAACCATTCTCTATGGAGATAGTTCACATATCCACTCCAAAACGCCGAAAGCTCAAACAAGTTCCGGAAACAGAGGAAGCCACAGCACTGCAAACCAAAGATGTGTTATTTTCCACACTTTCTACAGTATGATTCTCTGGGGAGCAAGTAGTGACATAATTTCCTCCTCCATAAAGCATGGTAGGATGGGATTGTGTATGGGAGAGGTCTTGCTCCACTAATTCCCCCTTAGGCTGCATTCACACTGCATGTGAACCATTCTCTATGGAGATAGTTCACATATCCACTCCAAAACGCCGAAAGCTCAAACAAGTTCCGGACCCTTTTTTGACGTGCAAATCGGGCGGCTTGGGCATTTTACATTGGTGACAATAAACTGTACAAAATCGTGGTAAAAAACGCTGCAATTTTTTTGCGGCAAATCGCGGTAAAAAAGGCAACGCTCAGGTGTGAATGCAGCCTTACTTGTAAAGAAAATTTGATTACCCAAAGTGGATAGAAAGCAATTGACCTTCAAAAGTGTAAGGATGCTTGAAGGTCATCCTAATGGGATATTTTATCCTGGCACCATTCTAGGATAACATTTTACACTTGATTTTACAAACTGGTTGGAGATAAAATCCTTAATGAACTTCAGATTACTGTATTGTCTATGTTGCCAGGCTCTTAAAGGGAAATGAAAAGAAACTTAGGCATTAGCTATCACAGCAGTCTGTTCTATGATAGCTAGGCGTTGGCAACAGGTCGAGGTGCCATCAATGGCTGAATGGACTTTTGAAAGATTGTTTATATGGAACATATGATCGCGTGGGATGAGGACAAATCTGACTTAAACATATGTGGACTGTATAGTCTCATTGCAGACTGTTCTCTGACTTTGATGCCTTTATCTGTACCAACGCCTGTAGTCCTTATTGCTTCCGGGCACCTCCCATGATTCCCTTTCATTAACCCTCCCCCTTCCCTTGTTCTCTTCCTTCTTTCTACTAATTTTGCAATTTTTGTGTACTTTGATAGTTTTACCATGTTGCATGCTAACTCGGATATCAACGCCCTTCGTGAGCTTGAAATTGCCGTTTCGTATCCCAAATGATGCATAACTTTTTTACATTTCCTGCTTTTTCTATATAGTCCACAGGCTCCTGATGTCTTGAAGGTACTTGCTATCTATCTGTGGCTCGTAACCATTGTTTAACGCAATTTTTTGTTTTACATTGTATTTTGATCATATCTGAGCTGTACAAGTTTGGATAGATTTGTTCAGACATGATTTATATTTGTATTGCAAGCATATGTGTGCACAGCCTATTGCATTAGGGTGTGCACCCCAAAGCTCAATCACACTCACTATCTTCATTCAGAAAGGGAAGGGGCCAGTAAATTACATACTTACTTACCGGCCCCTTCCCCCTCTCATTCTAAAACATCCCCACAGCAACAACCGGCGGGAGAGGAGAGGAGAGAAGCCAAAAGTGCTGTAGGGAGAAAAGGATGAGCTAGGGCAGCAGGGGGAATGTGTGCTGCACCAGGTGATTAGGGTGTGCCTGGGCACACCTGGCACACCCTGTGCGCACGCCTATGATTGCAAGTCTTTTATTGTCTGGAAATACTTAATAAAAGGGATTAAACAAAAATAGGAGAGCTTGCTTTAGTTGTGCGCACCAACTTTGATTTGACATAATTGGGCCCCTTTCACCCTTGTGCTACTTGTCCTGCGACGGTTGTAACCCTTGATTTACAATGGAATACCATTCTCACATCTGTGCGACTTGAAGTCGCACTGACTTCAAAGTAGTCCTTCTACTACTTTGGGCTGACTTTGATGCAATTTAGACATTCCCTGAAATCGCATCAAAATTGTAGTGAATGGCTGTGAAGTTGCGGTAGTGTGAAAGGGGCCTTACACAGTTGGCTTAAATAACTGCAAATGCATAACTCCCTGTGCCAATAATATACAATGCTGCTTCTTTTAAATATTTAGTATCCATTTTTGGTTTGCACATTTACAAATACATCTTTTGAAGCAGTAACCTAGATGGCTCATGTGGAACCGTTTTTTAACCGTTAAATTAATGGGTTTAGTTCCAAAGCGTAACTAAGACCCACTGTTAAAAACTGCTAGCAGAGAATTGCGCATGTGCAGGAGTGATATCATACCCTGCCAGCCAATAAAAAGGCCCAAAAACTGTCACTCAGAAGATGATGCAGGCTCCGGTGTAAGGACTGTTGGACAGGTAAGTATGGAGACTTTAAATTCCACTTTAAGTTTTTATACAGGGGGATCATATCACCCCTCCGAAGGATGAATACATACAGCCAAGTTAATCATTCCTCATGACTTCATTACCTTTATTTTGTTTACCTTGTCTACACTATTCCTAATTCTACAAGGTCCTTTTTTGTGAACTGATGCCCAACACTGAATTGCATTTTTAGGATGAGGTTTTTCGAATGTTTTGTACAGAGACAAGACTCGCTGTAGCTGGCTCTGCAGAATGTCTGATCCACAAAATATTTTTTAATAGCAACTATATTACTTTTTACAGTTGTTCTTTGGTTTCTACAGTCCATATGCAAATTTTCACACATTTACAGCCAGTTATCTAGAATATTTAATGTTGGCGAGCATCCTGCTTTTTATAGCATTTAGATCTGCTATAATCAGTTTTGGCTTGCTAAGAAAGAGTAGCAAAGCACAGATTCTAGCTTATTTTTATTTTTTTATACTTCCACATGGGTATGACCAAGTGTTTCTGAAAAAGCACTGGGGTATGTTATGTGGTCAGTTCAATACACAAAGGTGGAAGAAGTAAACATACAAAGTATGCTTTATTTGCATGGTCAGATTACTTACCTCTATAACCTTGGCTGCACCGTCTGTCATAGCAAGAGGACATGTAAACAGGCCTGAGGATGGCGCATACAGGTAGAGCTTCACAACTTGGATCAAGCGGCTACCGGAGAAAACAGAAAATTACTTCATTTAAATCCTTTACCATCCAGTAACTATTTGAACATGTAATAAAGAGTGAAGTGCTGATACATATACACATAAAAGATCAAACAAACTGAAAAAAAAATCCTCAAGCGCAGCCAGCGTGCCCCATCAATTGCCGCCAGCGCGCCCCATCAATTGCCGCCAGCGTGCCCCATCAATTGCCGCCAGCGTGCCCCATCAACTCAAGCCAGCGTGCCCCATCAACTCAAGCCAGCGTGCCCCATCAACTCAAGCCAGCGTGCCCCATCAATTGCCGCCAGCGTGCCCCATCAATTGCCGCCAGCGTGCCCCATCAATTGCCGCCAGCGTGCCCCATCAATTGCCGCCAGCGTGCCCCATCAATTGCCGCCAGCGTGCCCCATCAATTGCCGCCAGCGTGCCCCATCAAATGCCGCCAGTGTGCGTCCCCCGCCCTGCACTTACCTGTCACGGCGCTGTCCTCCATGCTCAGGAGTCCTCAATGTCTTCTCCCCGTCCTCTGCTATGATTGGACGCCTGATTGGCTGAAGCAACAGTCGCTGTGATTGGATGCCTATCAGGTGAGACAGGTAATCAGACCCTGTGCACTCGATTGGCTGAGAGGTGGATCAGTGTTAGGAAAGCAATTTATTCGCTTCCCTGACAACACAGCATTGCGCCCGCTGTTTACCAATTTGGAAGCCTATGGCTCTACTCAGGACGCCTATTAGAGCCCACAGCTCTAATCAGGCGCTTAAAAAAACAAAAAAACACTGCTGTAATTCAGATGCCCATCACCCGACAAGGGGCCGGACACCTGAATAGGGGGAGGCAGCGGCGACAATAGATAGATTCATACATTGCATGGCTATCTATTGGTGATAGACAGGTGGCAGGAGAAAGGGGGCAGCACTCCTGCGCCCTTTATGGACGCACCACAACTGATCAACAGTATCATAGCTGATAAAGAATGTAAAAGGTCTCTAGCAGATGCAGGGGGTTGCAAAAAAATGGACACCCTTTAGTGAGCATCAGGTTTATTATGCCATTGTTAAAAAAAAAAGAAAAAAAAAAAAGAAGAAAGAATGGATTGACATTCCATAAGCAATGCAGGTTGAGTAACAAGGGCAACTACTCAGAAATGATCTCA
This sequence comes from Rana kukunoris, assembly GCA_029574335.1. Taxonomy (NCBI): domain Eukaryota; kingdom Metazoa; phylum Chordata; class Amphibia; order Anura; family Ranidae; genus Rana; species Rana kukunoris. The sequence continues at coordinate 256,294,993 of CM056049.1, forward strand.
TATGATCTAGTATTGGAAATCTGATTGATAGCTATTTGTTACTGTGGATCAAGAGTGCCATGTGCACCTCTGTTCTCAATAAGTCCATGTGTTAATTTTATCCAGTAATTATAGCAGCACTTGAAGCTAAACTTCAGACAGATATAAAAACATTACAAAGTATTGCAGCTCTGTAATCATTAAAACATAAAAATTATTTTCTTTCATGCAAGCAGTGCAAGTACCTGAATTTAACTTGGTAGCAGCGTCTTGCAAACTCTTCTAAATCAGAGCTCAGTTGGAGGGAGAAGAAACACAAGGAGCCAATTCGTTTTGATTTACTACAAGCAGCATGCTCATGGGAGGACAGAGCAAGATGACAGTGTTGGGTTTTTCATTCTGCTTCTTCTCCTTCCCTATCCAGTCAATTGCTGGTCGGTGGACAAGAGCTGAATGCGTCTTCTGCCATGCTAGACACGGCTATGCGGTGTGGCAGAGCTGTGAAAATCTCAGGTCTGAATGAACAGCAATACAAATGCTTTGGAAAGTAAAGCAGCTCCCTTATATCTATTTTAGCTGTGTATTTAGCCATTTGCCTGGAATTTTGCTTCAACTGAAACAGAAGGGGGTCTGAAAAAGACTTGCAGTAATAGTAGATGTCTATGATGCAAAACCGTTGGCAACTTTATAAAAAACATTTAGGTGTTTTTTTCCTACAATCATTAGTAAATTTTAGCCCATTCTGCAAAATACAAAGCCAGTTGACCTTGCAGGAAATTACAACTAGATAAAGGCAGGGCATGAGCAATAACAAAAACCAAATTGTTGATAACAACTCAGTCATTACCAGGAAACGAAATCATAGCAGTTTATCTAAACGGTCAGAATCATCTTCATCATCAAATGTGGCAGTGATGGGACCCCAAACAGAGATGCTACAGTTGTAGCGTTTGCACTAGAGGTTAAACATTAGATGACCTTGATTTATGTACCATCTTCTCCTCTTAAAGGGTTAGTTTACTTTTATAAAAATACCTAATGCAATCTGTGCCGCGCTATATAAGTTTTCATTCATTCATTCATTCATTCATTCATTCATTCATTCATTCATTCATTCAATCTATAAAAACACTTTTCATAACCCTAAATTAATTTGATTTTTAAAATATGCATTTATGCGCCTTCCATACACAGGGAGTGAAGCCTGCCCTAAATCATCCTGATAGTTTTCAAAGCTCTATCCTGTACCAGCCATTAGGGCGAGCGCCCCCCTAGCAGTACAGGAGCAAATACAGTCCTTTTCCAGAGCACCACACATACGCAGTACACTTTCCTGTCGTCGTGGATGAGTTCAGTAGCGCAACATTCAGTCTGCTCTCCCACTTGTAGAGCAGCACAAGGAAGTGACATCCCCAAGGCTACTACTTTGATCAGTGCTGGCCCTCTTCCTGTCCTGTTATTCCCAGGCACTTTTATTTGAGAACATATGGGATGGACGAGAAAGGAGAGTCACTTTGTTGCACTTAACATACGGGAAAGCTCTGCCCTGCTGACCCCGATTCAGCACTGTTCTCTGGCCTGCTGACCCACAGTACGCTGCTCTTCTGACCTATCTTCCACCCTGTTGATCACTGTCGAGCCCTGACACTTGTTCTCATCCCCACTGACCCCTGTACTCTGCAATGCTGACCCATATACACTACCCTGCTGACCCCCATTCACTTGTTCTTATCCATACACTGACCCCCTGTATACTGCCCCCGACCCCATTACTCTTCAATGCTGACCCCTGTACACTGCTCTGACTCACTGCCCCCTGCACTACTGACCCGTGAACACAGCCCTTGTGAACCCTGTGCTCTGCCCTGCTATAATCCAACCTACTAACTGCTGGCCCCTGTACTCTACAAGCTAACGGCCTCTATACACTGCCGTAAAAAATGCTTATTCCTGTACTTGGCCCTAGAAGTGACCTCTGTACACTGTTCTACATACTATGGACCTCTGTATATTGCTCAACATACTAATAATCATTGTACATTGCACTACATACTAATGACCCATGTACAATGCTCTACATACCAATTACCCCTGTACACTACATACTTAGGACTCCTGTACACTGCCCTGGATACTACTGAACTTTGTATACTGCAATACATCCTACTGACCTTTCTACACTACAATACATCCTACCGATCTCTGTAAACTCTTTTTCCTACTGACCTCTGTACACTGCCCTACATCCTACTGACCCCTGGACACTGCCATACATACTGCTTATACTGGCCAGAACTCAGAGCAGACAAACAGGCCAGCCAGGCCTGGAACTAGTTAAAGAGGAAGTAAACCCTCTGCAAAAAATAAAATAAAAATATCTTGCAAGACAAAGGCATAATGAGCTAGTATGCATAGCATACTAGCTCATTATGGATTACTTACCTGAGATGAAAGCCCACACAGCAGTCCTCGTTCCCCTCCTCCGTCGCCGCCGTCTCTCCCGGAGTGACTTCCGGGTATCACGGCTCCGTCGCTGTGACTGTCTGGAGCCGCAGTGACGTCACATGGGAGCGGAAGCTGCCAGTCACGGCACGATCGCTGTTAGAAGCGGCAGGCTCAGTGCTCCTGCACCGTTGTCTGTCTTTTTTGCAAATATCTCCCAAACTGTGTAGGTTTAGGAGATATTTCTTGCACCTACAGGTATGCCTTAATCTAGGCTTACCTGTAGGTAAAAGTGGTCTGTAAGGGTTTACAACCACTTTAGGCAGCTTGGACTCCTGGATAAAACATGTCGACTAATTATTCACCAGACATGACAAAAATTGGGACAACAATTGTGAATTAAACTAAAAACGGCAAGTTTCTTAGCTAACTTTTAGGCTAGGCGAAGTTTATATTTTTACAGTAAAATTTGTTTATATTTTTCTAAGGATTTCTTTATGTTGTCCTTACTTTGTATTAGGATTTTAGTAGGCAATTTCTTTTAAAATAAAATGTTAAAAAAAAAAAAAGGCATAACACCCTTGTGATCTTTGATCTCTTCCATGTCGTTCAGGTACAGAAGATATCTTAATATTTAAAGGTTGCCTACACCATCTTTTTACGGTTTATGTATTTACTCTATTTAACCACTTAAGGACCAAGCCTATTTCTGCCACATTTGTTGTTTACAAGTTAAAAGCAGTATTTTTTTAGAAAATTACTTAGAACCCCAAAACATGCACACACATTATATATATATATACACATACATACATACATATACACACACATATAGGGCCGCCATCAGGGGGGGTACAGGCAGTACACCTGTAAGGGGCCCAGGGGTCCCCAGGGGCCCGGATGGGAACCCCCTAAAAAAAATACAATATGTATATTTTATTTTTTTTAGCAGTCCGGAGGTCCCTAGGTCCCCGGGTGGCAACCCCCCATTTTTTCATTTATTTCTGTTAAAAATATATATTTAATATATTTTTAATATATTTTTATTGATTTTTTTTTATTAAAGGGCCAATGTTTTTTTTTAGGGGTCTGGAGGTCCCCAGGGGCCCGGAGATCCCCAAGGCTCCAGATGAAACCCCCCCCTTTTTTTTCAAAAAAAATAAATAATTTTTATATATTTTTTTATTACTTTTATATACATATAAATATACATACATTTATTATTATTATTAAAAGGCTCAGAGGTCCCCAGGGCCCCATGTTATTTTTGTTTATATATTTTTTTATGAAAGGGCCCAGAGGTCCCCAGGAAACTCCCTTGTTTTTTTAAAAAAAAATGTTTATTTCTTTATATATATTATATATATATATATATATATATATATATATATATATATATATATATATATATATATATATATATATATATATTTTTTTTATTATTTATTTTTTATTAAAGGGCCCAGAGGTTTATTTTTATTAAAGGGCCCAGAGGTCCCCGGATGGCTACCACCCTTTTTTTTTTATATATATTTTTCTTTCTTTTTTGTAAAGGAACCCCCCGCTTATCAAATTGCGGCAGTACCCCCCCCCCCCCCCCCTCAATTTCAGGTGGCAGCACCCCCCCCCCCCCCCGGTTCTCTGCTCCAAGCCTGAAGCTGTGTAAGGGGCCCCATAATTCCTGATGGCGGCCCTGTATATATATATATATATATATATATATATATATATATATATATATATATATATATAATATATAGACTCAGAGACTCGATGGAAGCTCATCCCCTCCTGCTCCTTGTGATAACGGCCGAGCGACTGCTTAGCCGCATCATCACCTGAAAACGTAATAATAGACAATGGGTCCCACTGTGTGTTATAAATGTAGAACTATTTCTGGATTCAGCTTTTTTATGTATGCATCATCTAGACAGTAATTATTACAAACAAGTTCACAATTGGTATCATAATATGCACAGCTGAATTTTGAATGACTATGAGAGATTATGCCACTCAGTGTCATGATTTATGTCAAAATATTGCAGAGAAAATCTGTAAAGTTTTCAGTGAGCACATATTTTGCAGTGTTTAGCTTAAAGCGATAAATAATAATAAAAATAAAAAAACTGCAGCAGGCAGCTCTTTATTGCAGAGGAGATATGCAATATTTCTTCTGCAATAACAAACACATACCTGCCTACTCACATTGAGATGCGCATCAGGGTTGCCAACTGTCAGTAAATTTACAAAACAGTTTGTCAAGTCCGTAATTGTTGCATCTGTCCATAAATGTCCATTACGAGCATACAGACTACACGTCCATAATGGACATTTAACCACTTAAGACCCGGACCTTGCCCCTTTTTGCGATTCGGCACTGCGTCGTTTTAACTGACAATTGCGCGGACGTGCGACGTGGCTCCCAAACAAAATTGGCGTCCTTTTTTCCCCACAAATAGAGCTTTCTTTTGGTGGTATTTGATCACCTCTGCGGTTTTTATTTTTTGCGCTATAAACAAAAATAGAGCGACAATTTTAAAAAAAATGCAAGATTTTTTACTTTTTGCTATAATAAATATCCCCCAAAAATATATAAAAAAACATTTTTTTTCCTCAGTTTAGGCCGATACGTATTCTTCTACCTATTTTTGGTAAAAAAAAAAAATCGCAATAAGCGTTTATCGGTTGGTTTTCGCAAAATTTATAGCGTTTACAAAATAAGGTATAGTTTTATTGCATTTTTATTAATTTTTTTTTTTTACTACTAATAGCGGTGATCAGCGTTTTTTTTCGTGACTGCGACATTATGGCGGACACTTCGGACAATTTTGACACATTTTTGGGACAATTGTCATTTTCACAGCAAAAAATGCATTTAAATTGCATTGTTTACTGTGGAAATGACAGTTGCAGTTTGGGAGTTAACCACAGGTGGCGTTGTAGGGGATGTGTGACCTATGTGTGTGTTTACAACTGTAGGGGGGTGTGGCTGTAGGTGTGACGTCATCGATCGCGTCCCCCTATTACAGGGATGACGCGATCCGATGCTACGGCCACAGAGAAGCACGGGGAAGCCGTGTTTACACACGGCTCTCCCCGTTCTTCCGCTCCAGGGACGGATTGCCGCACTGCAGGAATGAGAAAGTTTTTCTTTCAATTTAGTTCCACTTTAAGGGCCAGTTCACAACAGACGCAGTTCCGTATAGTTTTGTGTGCATTTTTTCTGCACAAAATGTATGCACAGTGCTTTCCATGTATTCCAATGGGTCTTGTTGGCTCTAGTTCACACCATGCAGTCAGTTTACAGTGCAGAAACTGACTGCATGGTGTGAACTAGCATGGTGTGAACTAGAGCCAACAAGACCCATTGAAATGCATGGAAAAACATTGTGCATACATTTTGTGCAGAAAAAATGCACACAAAACTATACGGAACTGCGTCTGGTGTGAAATGGCCCTAAAAGTATTTTTTTTATAATGTGGCTTAATTAATTCATTGTTTTTTTGCATGCACGTTTTTGGCGCGTTCCAGTGCGTTTTTGGTATGTTTTTGATGCAGTCCAGTGCTTTTTTTTCACCCCTCTTTTTATTAACCTTAGATAAAGGACAAGTGTGTTCCAGTGCATTTAGGTGCGTTCCAGTGCATTTTTGGTATGTTTTTGATGCAGTCCAGTGCTTTTTTTTTCCACCCCTCTTTATTAACCTTATATAAAAAGGACAAGTGTGTTCCAGTGCATTTAGGTGCGTTCCAGTACGTTTTTGATGCGTTTTACAGCGTTCCAGTACAGGTAAAATGCAGCATGTTTTACTTTTTTTTCTGGAACTGGAACGGCAAGCACTGGTGTGAACTATGGCATGGAAAACCATATAACCTACTTTCCATGCATTTTTGATGCAGAAAAAAAAATGCACTGGACTGCATGTGGTGTGAACTGACCCTAAAAATAACCCAAATCAATATATATTATTTAATCTGTGTGAAAATTATAACATCCACAAACTATGGTATATATGCATTTGAAAATTGATCAGTCAAGATGTACTTTTAAATTTTTGAGGCCCTAGTGCCTGGAAAGTAAAAATACTTTTTTTTGGAAAGCAGGCACATCCAAGATATTTAGTAAGAGGCATGGCAACTTTTTGAAGTTGTAATTTTTGTGTCACAATTTTAATGGAACGATGACTGATGACAGTATGTATTTATTTTTATTTTTTACATACTGTGACCAGAGCAGTACAGTTTTACCATACTGACACTGTACTACTCTGGATGGGGTAATCAGGTTTTACTTATTTTTTTGCACACAGATTGGTTCAGTCTGTATTATGTGATCACTGTGACCAATCACAGAGATCAACACAATAACATACAACAAAAGTCTATGAATGGAAGCTATTCATTGTGTAATATTGCCATATAATTTGCTGTGAGTGGTTACAGCGATTACATGGTACCGCCAGCAGCCGGTACATACTAATTTGCCCACCGGACACAGCAGATGACAGATCATGCTGATGTGTGGCACGATCCCAGGAGGACATCATATGGCGTCCACCCAAGATGTCAGTGCTCCCACTCGGCCGCCATTTTGCTAAATGCTAAACCACTACTTGGTAGTGGTTTAGCAAAAGTAATTTGAGTGACTATTAGATTTACATTTTTGTTGTTTTAACTAGGTATTAGTGTAGTTATATTTCCGGTGTTTTTTGTACTGGTAGGCTCATGTTGTAGCTGCAGTTTGTAGTGCCATAGCTGGTCGATTTCCCTATGTCCATGTATTCATTCATTCAGCTTGTCTCGATTAGCTAATAGGACAAGCAAATTCTTATTCCACACTCTCTCCTCTGTGTTGCAACACACAATTTAGGAATGGTAATTTAATGGAAGACTGCATAGATTTTCTAGTTACTTCAAAGGTTTTGTCATATATGGTGTTTTGCACATGGCAATTACAGATATATTCAGCGCTGCACTTTTAGGATATATAGAGGTCATTCATTAACCTGTGCTATGCCATGTCAGGCTGCATGCCTACATGCAAAAATACATTTCTTATAATAAATTCCTAAATAAGATTTACTGTTACCTTAGGTTCTGTGTACTGGGCAGCAATTGACTCCATAGCACTACATGGTCAATGAACATCTTTTGCAGGTGAAAAAAACACAAGCTACAGGTAGGGGGGGTTGTAATTGCATTTTCAGTATAGGTTGGCATGTTAAAAGCATTAAATAAATTTAGTTTACCTTTTTTTTAAATGTAAATGCATCTAAGAAACTAAATTCCTTGTGCGGGCTGCATAAGTTTACTAACCAGAAGTGCATCTTTCAGTGACCTATGTTCAATTAACAGATTCCATTACCTTCAGTTTGTATTTTGGGCACCCATTTTTAAGGCTCTGTTTCCTACTGCGAGTTGTTGCGAGACTTGACATGTGAAGTCAATTTAAAACCCATGTATTTCAATGATCCCCGTTCTAATTGATGTGACTAAAGTCACAGCGACTCCAAACAAGTTTTTTGCACTACTTTGTTCCAACTTTGATGAGACATGACATTGCATCAAAAATCGCATTGCAAAGTCGTTCTGTAAATCGTGTGACTTTGGGGTCGCAATAGTGGAAACCTAGCCTAAAGGGAAAGACGTTTGCTTTCTTTTCTTACCAGTGGCGCAGCTACTATGGCCACAAAGGTCACACTTGCGACCAGACCCTGGCGTTCCACTACTGTGGGGGACCCCCAAGACAGCAGTTGCACTTATATTATTGATTTAAATAGTTTGAGACCTTACATTCTCCTAAAGACAGCTATGTGAAGTGAATGCATTTTTGAAAAGTACATATAGTGTAAAGACCTTATGTACCAGTGGTGTGTTATTACAAATCATGTAGTAGTAGTCATCACAGCCATAATAAGGCAAGATTCAATCCAGTGGCGAGATGAGAAAGAGGTATTTTCTATACTGCGCTGCTTCTCTTACACCTACATTAAACACTTACTACTCCTGTCTCAGAACTCTTGATGCACAGAAATTCTGTACTATATGCCTCACCTACTCTAACTACAAGCCTGTTAGCAGAATTGTAAAAATGGATGATCTTCGGGCCACTTCACATTTGCACTCCATTTGCGATCTGCAACAGGTGTCAATATAAAGTGAACGACACCTCTAATGTAGTGCGTTTGCCCGCACCAGATCGCATGGTACTGCGATCCAGTTACAGTGTGTTTTAAAAAGTAGTAGCATGCGCTACTTTGGTGCAGGGCAAATTTAGCCCATTCGTAATGAATGAGCTAAAAACACAGCAGAACTGCATGTGAATTGCACAGGAACGCACAGTGCGTTCCTGTGTGATTCATGTGCGGGCATAGTGTGCACCGGCCCTCCAAGAGAAGGCCTGATATTTGACACATTGCTCCACTCTGCAGCCTACGTAGGAGGCAGACAATACGGTAGAGCACATAACAGCTTTACTTCCATATACAGGGAATACCTGGAGTGCCACTAGACAGGGCAAGAAAAGTGGGTTTAAGTACTTTAAGTGGGTTTTGCAAGGCTCAGGTGATGTTTGCTTTAATTAGGTATGATGCTGGACACCATAAAACGTTATTTAGAAATGGAAATCGACTTCACTGTAAACTAGCAAACATATTGTTTTGGAGAGAAGAGCTCGGTTAAGTGGACTTGCAATGCAATAAAAAGATCAGAAGGCACAACACTACTAAAAACAGAAAGCAGAGGCTGTACATTGCACTGTATAATTACAAACTGTACACAGGTTTACAAAAACAAAATGCTAATAAGATAAGGTACATTGTTCTTTCACATGTATATTTTTAACAACCGTCAAACCGATTAAACAAAGCTATGTCTAAAATAAAAGTTAATATTTACCTACTGTTGATCTCCCCTTTTTAGAGATGCCAAAGAATTCTCTAGGGAAGATGTCTGGTCCCCAACGGAACTATTTTAATCCACCCCCACATCGATGCAATGTTCTGTAGTGACATAGGAGGTCGGCCGGAAAAACAACACAGTGCTTACAGTGTACCTTTAACCACTTAAGACCCGGACCAAAATGCAGGTAAAGGACCTTGCCCCTTTTTGCGATTCGGCACTGCGTCGTTTTAACTGACAATTGCGCGGTCGTGCGACGTGGCTCCCAAACAAAATTGGCGTCCTTTTTTCCCCACAAATAGAGCTTTCTTTTGGTGGTATTTGATCACCTCTGCAGTTTTTATTTTTTGCGCTATAAACAAAAATAGAGCGACAATTTAAAAAAAAATGCAATATTTTTTACTTTTTGCTATAATAAATATCCCCCAAAAATATATAAAAAAAACTTTTTTTTTCCCTCAGTTTAGGCCGATACGTATTCTACGTATTTTTGGTAAAAAAAAAAAAAAAAAAAAAAAAAAAAAAATCGCAATAAGCGTTTATCGGTTGGTTTTCGCAAAATGTATAGCATTTACAAAATAAGGGATAGTTTTATTGCATTTTTATTAATTTTTTTTTTTTTACTACTAATAGCGGCGATCAGCGATTTTTTTTGTGACTGCGACAATATGGCGGACACTTCGGACAATTTTGACACATTTTTGGGACAATTGTCATTTTCACAGCAAAAAATGCATTTAAATTGCATTGTTTACTGTGGAAAGGACAGTTGCAGTTTGGGAGTTAACCACAGGGGGCGCTGTAGGGGATGTGTGACCTAATGTGTGTGTTTACAACTGTAGGGGGGTGTGGCTGTAGGTGTGACGTCATCGATCGCGTCCCCCTATTACAGGGATGATGCGATCGATGCTACGGCCACAGAGAAGCACGGGGAAGCCGTTCTTCCGCTCCAGGGACGGATCGCCGCACTGCAGCGGCGATCGGGTCCGCGAATCCCGCGGTCCCGGAGCTTCGGACCGGGTCGCGGGCGCGTGCCCGCGACCCACGGCTGGGTACTAAAATCAACGTGTATATACGTTGATGTGCCCAGCCGTGCCATTCTGCCGACGTAAATGTGCAGTAGGCGGTCCTTAAGTGGTTAATAACTAAAAGTGGACATAAAAAGGCAGCTGTAGCAGGGTTATGGAAGAAAGCGCAACAACTTTGTTGCCGTTGGTATGAATGAATGAATGAAAACTTGTATAGTGCGGCACATGCGAACTGAATCGCCTCTGGTATACAAGAATGATTTCAGGAGACCAATTTCTACTTAGCCACAAACATCAAGAAGTTGAACAGTTTTACACATTTACAGCAATATACAGGGAAAGTATAACATTGCCCTACAAGTTGTATTCAGAGTTAGCGTAAGGCTGGGTTCACACTACGATTTTCCCATCCGTCAGCCGCATACGATTTATATGAAAAAACGTATGCGGCTGAAACTGATTGAACCGTACGTAAACGTATGCGTTTATAAAACGTATACGGTTTCAAAAAGTGCGTACGGTTCCATCAGGTTTTGATTAAAAAAACGCATACGTTTTTGGAATTAGTGTCATTTAATAAAAAAAGATTTTCTTGTTTTGAAAATGCGCATGCGCAGATGAAAAACGCATACGGTTTATACGTATGGAACCGCACATATGTGCGTTTTCCATTGACTTTAATGTTAAAAAAAAACGTATGCGTTTGCCATACGGTTTCAAAAACGGACTCAAAACCGTGGTCGAACACGGTTTTGTGTACTGTTAAAAAACGTTTTGCCAGCAAATCGTACGCACCCAGATGCATCTGAGTGCATACGATTTGCAATGCATTGTCTATGTATGAGTTTTCCCGTACGGGCCCGTACGTTTTCAAAACTGAAATCGTATGCGGCTGACGGACGGGAAAATCGTAATGTGAACCCAGCCTTAACACATACTAAGAGTGAATATAGCACCTAAAACATAAAATCTGTCTTGGGTCTGACTGTTTCAAACAAGCAAACCCACAAGGGAAAGACATTGCTACAAGGCCAAGGCCTTTCACCTTCTAGAATATTGACAGAGGGGCGTGGTCAAGCTGGCGACCTGAGCGGATGCGTGTGATCAGAGTGCCGCACCTACATGATTATTTTAATCTGATTAATAAAGGGATTTACAATTAATTATCCACTGCCAGCACTAACCAGTGATCTCGAGGTATGAGAAGGGGCAAATCCGGTTCTGAACGGAAGAGTTGCTCTGCTCCTAAGGCATCTCCACAGCAGAGGAAGCAGACCCATCCCGCCACCACGCACATGGCGACCCAGACTCCATCATTGGATCCTGCGACAGTAAAGGAGGATCGCTTTCAGGCTCTAATGCAGGCCATCTCAGGCTGTAAAACGACTCTAACGGCCAAGATTGACTTGTTGCAGACTGACTTTGGGCTGATGCAGAGGGACATGGAAAATTCTGTGACCGGCTGGGGAGGGCGAGCGGTGCATGGGTGACTCTGAGGACTCCATTAGGGATTACCGCACCTCGCTTCACACACTCCAGGTGAGAATGAAGGTTTGAGTCCCAGGCGGAGGATAGCGAAAACAGGAGCCATCGGAACTTGCGGGTGGTGAAACTTCCAGATGGAACACATGCTCTGCACCCTCCTGCCTGGGGCAGTGTTCTCACCACACTATGCGGTCGAGAGGGCCCACAGGATGCCTCCTGTGCGGGGACAGCCAGGAGCCCCCCACTCACCTTTATCTTTCTCTTACTGAACTTTCAGGACCGCAATCTGGTGCTCCGTGAGGAGCAAAACGTGGCCGAGCTCCGGTACGAGAATTCAAAGATTATGGTTTTTCCAGACTATTCGGTTGACACCCAGAGGCTCAAAATCGAAAAAGAAAAAATACTGCGCTATCTTAAAATACAAAAAGCCGCTAACACAGCAAGAGAGATCAAAAAATTGCTAATAGAAAATGTGTGGAAAAGTGTAGCGCTAATAATGACACAAATAATGATAATACAATAAAGATTAAATCATGCAACACCACATGTGAATGAATGGTATTCAAAAGTCCATAAATGTTTTGAATGAATCGGTGAGTCGGTTTCTTTGAGTAAAACAGATACACAAAATCCAGTGCATAAAGAAGTGAAAAATCCACCACCGCTTATGACAAGGGGCTTACCGGACCGATTGGACCTAGACAGGCATATACCCACTAGGCCAATCAAGCTTTGTTAAAGTTGATATACTGAAGCGGGTACACCATACACGTCATGCGATTCGGTATCAATGAAGGCAAACCTCAGACAGATGATTCAAAAATACTTCCCAGCAAGCAGCAACTCTCAACAGATCACTCAGAGGGCATATCAGTACTCCAACCGATAAGCATGAAAAAGAGAAGGCAAGACGTACATAGCGTAATTCCGTAATAAATATCGATTTTTATTACGGAATTACGCTATGTACGCCTTGCCTTCTCTTTTTCATGCTTATCGGTTGGAGTACTGATATGCCCTCTGAGTGATCTGTTGAGAGTTGCTGCTTGCTGGGAAGTATTTTTGAATCATCTGTCTGAGGTTTGCCTTCATTGATACCGAATCGCATGACGTGTATGGTGTACCCGCTTCAGTATATCAACTTTAACAAAGCTTGATTGGCCTAGTGGGTATATGCCTGTCTAGGTCCAATCGGTCCGGTAAGCCCCTTGTCATAAGCGGTGGTGGATTTTTCACTTCTTTATGCACTGGATTTTGTGTATCTGTTTTACTCAAAGAAACCGACTCACCGATTCATTCAAAACATTTATGGACTTTTGAATACCATTCATTCACATGTGGTGTTGCATGATTTAATCTTTATTGTATTATCATTATTTGTGTCATTATTAGCGCTACACTTTTCCACACATTTTCGACACCCAGAGGCTCAGCAGAACTTTCGATCACGTTAAAGCTCAACTCCGCACCAAAGGCCTGAAGCACAGGATGTTTCCTGCGTGTAGTGGATGGTGAATCTACCCACTACCTCACTTCTCCTGAGGAAGCTTCCCAGTGGCTGAGTATCCCACCCAGAGCCCGGTAACTGTACCTTAGCACTTCTATTCGGTAATTGTCCCTTCTTCTCCCCATGTCATAAATGGCGGCGGCTTCCCGCCACTGGGTGCATTATGATGTTCATACGGCCTGCTGACTCCCTACCACCCACCCCTTGGCGGCTGCCCCCTGGCTTAGTTAACCTGTGGGATGTTATATCAGGGTTGTCAATTGTCAAAGATGTTTATGTGATGAGTTATACGTACCTCTCTCTGGGTCCACTATGTCTCTGTTCCCTTGGCAATTATACTTTAGGTTCAATAAAGGTTTATTGAGTTTTTCAGATAGTGTAAACAGAAACATACCATGGCGTGGCCGAGGGCCCGACAGAGGGCGACTCGGGCACGATCACTTAACAGTTAAAACAAAAACAATCCTTGTCAAGGGAGATAGCAAAAGGAAACAAAACAATAAGGGGGACATTGCGGTGAGGTGAGGACACAGGGGGCTGCACTTCACACGGGGCACAAACGTGGCCCTCTATGGACTCCCCTAGCCTGGGCGCCCCAATGGGAACCTTCTGCGTCCAGGGCCTAGGGGAGTTTGGAGAATCATGTGATTCGGTGAAGGCAGCTAACCAGGGTACCTATGTAAAATATCACAATATGCAATCAGGTGTAGAGTTCCAAGAATGAAGTGTACAAGCAAGAGGTCCCGTGTAGCCATCGGATCGTACATTATTAGAACCATGATGAGGCCGAAGATGCGGCCGGGAAATCAAATGAGAGGAAGGAAGAAAAGAGAGAGGGGGGTCAAGGACAGAGAGAAGAAGGTAATAATGGGGGGGTGGGGAAAGGGGGAGGAAGGAGGTGGTGGAGGGTTGGAGTTGGGGTGCAGTCCCCCACCGGCGGAGGCGCGTCATATGGATTCAGCCGGGTTGCAGTGAAAGCTCTTTTTAGGCCCTCAGGTGGGCGTCGCCGGAGCGACCCTGTCTTTAAGTTTGTCCGAAGTGGAGTAATGCCTCCAAACACTCCAGGTAAAGGAAAATTTAGCATACCTGTCTAGGGACTTGGCCTGCATTTCCTCCATAAGCATAATGCTATTCATTTCGCTTATCCACTCGGTAATCAAGGGGGGGGGGAGGACTTGGCAATTATACTTTAATATTCCCTCTAAGGCCCCTATAAGATACCTTTCCTGGGGACTTAATGACAAGGTGAACGGCTCTCTAGTTATGGCCTACATTACAAAAATATACCCCCTATGTGTACATACTGCTGGTAGGGAGTAAGGTTCTTGGCTTAAAAAAACCCTTGTTGGGGCATTACCATCATGCCACGTACTCTGGATATGCCCGGGGAGTTAGCGTCTTAATCCATAAATCACTATCCTATGAACTACTGGATGTTAGGATTGACCCGGAGGGTAAGTATGTGCTGCTACATGTAGTTATTGATACAATTGAAATGGTGGTCCTTGGCCTATATATACACATATACCGCCACCTGCTACGATCGCTCTCCTAAAATATCTGACTCCTTTCCACTCTGTATACCCTACCGATAATCTTATCATTGGCGATTTTAATATTATGGCTCCGAACCAGTCTCTGGATAGGCTGTCTCAGGGGGCTGGTGTGAACTCTCCTCTGTCTCAGTGGGCGTCTCTCTATACAGCCTGATGGATGTCTGACGGTGGAGGCAACTGACGGATAGAGTTTATACCTGTCACTTTACATCCTACCATGCTATGTCACAAATGGATTTGGTTTAGGTCAGTGGTGGGTTGCTTTCCCGGGTCCGTGAGTTTACCATACTCACTTGGGGTATAGCTCACCATGCTCCTGTGCTCTGTAGTTTACAGACCAAGGCACCCCCATCGGAGAGACTGTTTCGACTGTGTCGCTACTGGATCTCGGATGCCGCAATAGAGGTCGAGAGCTCCAGATACATAACCAAAATCTGGTTGATAAAACATCGGGTCTACTTCCCTGGACAATGTCTGGGATGCCTTTTACCACTTAAAGCGGAGGTTCACCCTAAATATAAGCCCTCCCATGTGATCCAGCATACTGGCGTCAGCGCCAGTATGCTGTTTTTTTTTTTTTTAAATCCATGTACTTACTGTCTTATGCAGAATTTTATTTTTTTTACCCCGCGGTGGACGGCGCCAGTATAGCGCGTCACATCTTACGAAAGTACCCGAAAAGGACTCGGGTAATCTCGGCGAAAATGCGGCGCCTGCGCACAGACCTAGGAGCTGACTGCGCAGGCGCCGTATTTCTCCGAGTCCTATTTCGGCGTTTTTCGGAGGGCGTGACGCGCCATAGCCGTAGGACTCGGAGAAATACGGCGCCTGCGCAGTCAGCTCCTAGGTCTGTGCGCAGGCGCCACATTTTCGCCGAGATTACCCGAGTCCTTTTCGGGTACTTTCGTAAGATGTGACGCGCTATACTGGCGCCGTCCACCGCGGGGTAAAAATAATAAAATTCTGCATAATACAGTAAGTACATGGATTTAAAAAAAAAAAACAGCATACTGGCGCTGACGCCAGTATGCTGGATCACATGGGAGGGCTTATATTTAGGGTGAACCTCCGCTTTAAAAACCGCCTCCTGCACATATACGTCGGCAGAATGGCACAGCTGGGCACAGGTACGTACAGGTATGTCGCCTTTAAGAGCCCAGCCATGGGTCGCACGCGATCGGTCCCCGGAGCTGAAGAACGGGGAGAGGTGTGTGTGTGTACACAGCTTCCCCATTCTTCACAGTGGCACTGTCATTGATTGTCTGTTCCCTGATATAGGGAAAGACGATCAATGATGTCACACATCCAGCCCCGCCTCCCCTACAGTTAGTTAACCTAGTGTTAACTCCTGAACTGCAATTGTCATTTTCACAGTAATCAATGCATTTTTATAGCACTTTTTGCTGTGAAAATTACAATGGTCCCAAAAATGTGTCAAAATTGTCTGATGTGTCCGTCGCAGTCACGAAAAAAAAAAAAACATATCGCCGATTGCCATTAGTAGTAAAAAAAATGTTATAAAAATGCCATAAAACTATCCCCTATTTTGTAAATGCTATAAATTTTGCGCAAACGTATTCGTATCGGCCTAAACTGAGGAAAAAATATGTTTTACCATATATTTTTTGGGGATATTATAGCAATAAGTAAAAAATATTGATTTATTTTTTCAAATTGTCGCTCTATTTTTGTTTATAGCGCCCAAAAAAGGTGATCAAATTTGTGAAAAAAAAAAAAAAAAAAAACGCCAATTTTGGGAGCCACGTCGCACGATCGCGCAATTGTCAGTTAAAGCGACGCAGTGCCGAATCGCAAAAAAGGGGCAAGGTCCTTAACCTGCATATTGGTCCGGGTCTTAAGTGGTTAAGGCCTATATTAGGGGATGCTACCAGTCCTCCATCTCTTCCGACAAAATGCTGCCATCACCATTCAAGAGGCTGAAGCTAAAGCACAGCCTGTGGAATCCCAATATCTCCTATTCAAAAACCCGATCACCTACCTTGATATGAAAGCCGCATACCAGAAAGTGGTGCTTCTCCGGGTGAGAAAAGCTAAGAAACAACAATTAGCGTAGTCGCAGCGCATTTTTGACCAGGGGGGGAAAAAAAAAAAACAGACGGCTTTTGGCCTGGTTGGCTAGAGAGCAGCAACCAATATCCTCTATTGCTTGTATACGTGATGCCAAAAGTGTCTCTGTGGTTGCACGATGGCCATCTATGCCCGTTTTGCTTCCTGTCAGAAAGAGGCAGCATTGCTTGGATCCTACTCTGAACTCCGGAATTTGATACATAGGGGACCCGGATCCAACCCCAATATTACTCCCTCGATGCGTGTCACAATTCGGTTCTGGGAGATGGTACGGGCCAAGGTGAAGAACAGCTGGTCCCCAAACACACCGCTATGGTGGAACCCGAGACTGCCACATTTCCGGTCCATCCCGGACCCTGTGATATGGCATCAAAACGCTGGCAGATATTATCTCTCTGGATGGCTTACACACGTTTGATGCTCTAAAAAGACAATGTAACATGCCTAACCATATGTTCTTTAGATACTTACAACTTCGACATGCCTATCGTAGCCAATTCACTCATTCTATAATATTGAAGGTTAACGGTATCGAACGCATGTTGGGTCAGACGAACTCGAACCTCTACCGGCTCTCTATTCCGAATTCACCGAACTAGACACTTCTAAGATCCTCCCGGCTGTTTTCAGTGTGGCAGGCGGACATACCTACACTTGTAGACGATGATTGGAAAGAGGATATCCAGCAATACCTTCCCCTCATGATCTCTGTGAGAGATAGATTACCCAACTTAAGTTTATACACTGGCATACTACTCCCCTGAGCGGTTGGCCAGAATATACCTTGATAGGAGTTCTATCTGCCCTAAATGCACCTCGGAGGTGGGCTCCTTCTTTCATGTTGTATGGTCCTGCCAGCAACTGCAAGTTTTTTGGAGAGTGTTGGTTAACGACATCAATTCCATAGGTAAATTACGAGTCCCATGTGACCGGTACCACTACTATTAAATATTGTTGAGACATTGGAGGCCCCCCAATCCAAAAAAAATGTTCATATTGTATGCAGCTTTATGCCAGTAAAGCGGCCCTCCTAAAATGGAACAAGCCCTCCCCTCCGATGGTGCAGCAATGGAGAACCTTGGTGAATGCGGCTTTGCCCCTGTATAAACGTACCTATATGGGAAGCAACTGCCCAAAATAAATTGATAAGAAATGGTTGGTGTGGATTCATGAGAGGCAGCTGACCCTGGAGTAGGATTTGGAGTCGAGACCTGAGTAACATAGGATTTGGTTAAAGTGACCTCTAATTGTGCCCCTCTCCCCTCCCCCCCATTCTTCCCTTTATCTGACTTTCTGCATGAAATGGTGTAAACGCTGACTTGAGTCCTCTCTTAGCTATGTCCCAACCTTTCTTTATCTCTGTCCATAGCTTTACTTGCATGTATTGGTCTATGCCCATCCTTTCCTATGTGACCTCTGTGAAGTATACTCAATCTGTAATGCATATACCACCAACCTTGACTATGGCTTCTTCTGTTTAAAAAAAAAAAAAGATTTTTGTAGTCATACATTTACCTCCAGCTAGAGTACTTTCTTTCATAAGCTTCTGCTATCAAGCCCTCTTCTGCAGACAGCTCTTTCATCCTTTTCCAGGCTGGGCAGGTGATGATACGATCGATCCTGCGGCCCCAGGCATCATACTGCTGCAGTTGTGGTAGGTTTAATTCACATTCTCGTCCAAGGGAATCAATCTCTTCCACAATGCGTTGTCCAAACCGCTCAAGATCCCGGCTTGCTTCCTCAAGAACCTACATATCAGATAAAGTAATGCAAGTCAGTTTGTCTAATTTGAAAATGTATTTGCCAACTATATGTCCCAAGTAACAGAGAATACATACAAACTGAGTTTTACGTCACCTCAGTGACGTTAAAACTATAATTCATTCAAGTTGTAATGATTTCTCGACCACTCTAGAATGAAAACACTTTACTATTTTTGAAAGATAATGCAATATTCTTAAAATTAAAAATGTACAAGATTACAAAAAAAAAAAAAAAAAGAGAGCATGAGAAAAACACAACACACAGCTCTTGCTGCAATACTCACCTTCAAGTCGTTGTTAGTGTTCTAGCCTGAATGATGGCAAGTTGGGAGTATTTAAGGCCTCGTACACACGAGGGGATATGTCCGCTGAAAACGGTCCGATGGACCGTTTCAGCAGACATCTCCGCTCGTGTGTATGGGCTAGCGGACAGATTTCTCCACCCGACAGATTTCAAAGCATGCTTTGAAATCTATCCGGTGGGAATCTGTCCGCCCGACATGTCTGCTGGTTAGTACACTTACCAGCAGACATGTCGTCCCCCACCGCCGCCGCGCCGCCGCCGAATGGATTCGGCGCATGCGCGGAAGTGTTTAACTTCCTGGTGCGGTGACGTGGGGGCGTCAACGTCACCGCCGCGTCACCGCCACGTCACCGCGCCGTCCGGCGGCGGGGAATTTGATCCGATGGTGTGTACACGCCATCGGATCAAACTCCCGATCGGACATATCCGATGGAAATGGTCCGCGGACCGTTTTCATCGGATATGTCCGATCGTGTGTACGAGGCCTTAGTTCTAAAGTTACATTTTTCTCCATGAAAGCCTATCAACTGTCTATACTGAAGATACGCCATAACTCATGTTAAAAAGGTAGAGCCTTATAGTAAAATCACACATATATTAGTGGAATAGCAACAACATCCATGAATATCAGAATCCGTTTATTATTCAAAAGTTTAACAAAGTACACAGATAGACTAATGTAGTTAGACAAATATCAAGGAGGGGTTTTCCCTCCAATACAAATCAAAAGTGAGTGTTATGGACAGGACCCAATTAAAAAAAAAAAAAAAAAAAAGAGCCTAAAAGGCTGAGCCCCCTTAATAAAGCGCCTGTTTACCGAAAGCATAAACTCTAATAGCCAGATTCAGGCAGATGGGCGCATCTTTGTGCCGGCGTAGCGCAGCTCATATGCGCTACGCCGATGAAACCTAGAGGCAAGTACAGTATTCATAAAGCACTTGCCCCCAGCGTTGCGCCCGCATAACGTAAATTTGAAGGCGCAAGACGTCGTAAGTGTAAGTGGGTGTGACCTTATGGTAATGATGGGCTGAGCGTGGAGCAGTGGCTTACGCCCGGCGTATCTTCCACGGAGCATGCGCAGTGACGTGGACGTATGATCGATTCCCTGTGCGCATGCTTACAACTACTCCGGCCCACCGGCTTAAGCTGAGCGCATAAATACGCCCAGACATGCGCCCATCCAATGCGAAAGTGCCAAAGTACCCCCCCCCCCCCCCGAGCAAGGTACTTTTTGCTGTGCGATGGCTGCTGTAGTTTCAGTGAAGGGAGAAGAGGAAAAGGAATTTCTCGCCAGAGGAGACGGCAGTCCTCATCTCTGCCATTGAGAGGTATGATGTCTTCCTCCATGGTGCCTAGAGTTGCGATACCAGCCGGGCCAAGAAACAGGTCATCCTGGAGACCATCACCACTCAAGTAACTTCCCTTGGCAATGAGACCCGGACAGCCAAGGACATTAATAAAAAAATTAATGACATGAGGCGTAAGGTTTGGGAAAAGGTGGCCGCTATCAGGAAGCACCAGAGGGGCACGGGGGGTGGACCACCATGTAATGTGCCTTTGACCCCGGAGGAGGAGGTATTCGCCCGGTGTCTGGAGAGGGAGCAGTTGGAGGGCTTTGATTCCCTTGATGAGGCCTTGAGGACAGGTAAGTGTTTTTTATCCCCCATCCGGTGAGTAGCATGTGAGGGGGTGCAAGGGGACATGTGACAAGTGTGTGGGTCCACCAACATGTGAATGCTTTGTGTCATCCACAGATGTGCAAGAGGGAGCGGGTCCATCTACTGCCGGTGGCCATCCCACGCCATCATCCCCGGAACATCCTCAGCCTGACCCCCTAGGAACATCCTCAGCCTGACCCCCTAGGAAGCCAAGATCCAGCGGTGGAGGGGAGTGGCCACACCTCTCCTCTGGAGGTGGTTGAGGAGGAGACTGTGAACCTTGTGCAGGCTTGCCTCTATTTAGAGGAGTCCTCTGTGTTGCCTGGGCCCCCTCACACCTCCTCCCCCATCAGGGGAAGCCCCTCTGGCTCAGCCACCAGCAGGGGAAACCCCTCAAGGGCCTCACCTTACAGCCGGTCCCAAGCATCTTCTACCCCCAGGAAGGTGACACGGAAGACCAGGGGTGTTCCTGATTCCGTACAGGAACAAATTGCAAGAGACTAGGCCCAGCAGATGGGGGAAATAGCCGGGCACCTGCACCGGCTGGCAGACAGCCTGGCCTCCTCTGCACAGATTCCTGATGGCCTGCAGGATATCAGTGCCAACTGTGCTGCAGTGGTCACCGGCCAGGGGGAGCTGCAGGCCACCACAGAAAACCTTGTGGCAGAGGTTCAGACCCTTACTGGGGCAGTCCAAGCCAACACGGCTGCCATCCAGGAGGAGGGGAGGCAAAAACAGCGCAACCAGCGGCACATCATCACCCACCAGCTGAGGATGCAGGCCCAGACCAATCGCTTCCTCAGCCGCATTGCCGTGGCCCTGGAGGGCAGGCAGCCATCACCTGCCCGGAGTGGCAGACCCGGGGATTAGCCTCCTCCAGATGCCCCACCCGAGTGCCGTATTTTTTTTGGTTGTGCTCACAGTATGAGCTTAGTTATGTTTTTTATGTGCTCAGGATATGAGTAATTTTATTTTATATGAATGAATGAATGAATGAATGAAAACTTGTATAGCGCGGCACATGCGAACTGAATCGCCTCTGGGCGCTTGTTGTTCCTGTCTCCTTTGATATCAAAAGAGAAAAGTCTTGACCTTTTTCCTAAATGCTAGGTGGTTCTCCTCCAACCGAATGCTGGTTGGTAAAGCGTTCCATAGTCTGGGACCTTGGATCGCGAATCTTCTTTCTCCTTTGGACTTGAAGTTAACCTGGAGTAGGTTCTGATTCGTGGATCGCAAAACGCGATTGGGATTATGCGCTTTTATTATTTCGCATAAATAAAGGGGGGCATTCCCATGGACACATCTATGCGTAAGACAGAGAGCTTTAAAAGCAATTCTGTCTTTGAAGGGCAGCCAATGAAGGGCTCTCAGTGAAGGTGAGATGGATTCCCAGGGTTTTTTCCCAGACACAAGTCTGGCGGCCGTATTCTGAACGACTTGCAGGCGAGCGATTTGGTACTTGGGAAGGCCGAGGTAAAGGGCATTTGCATAATCCAGCCTGGAGTTTACAATTGTTCCCACCACGACCGCTAAATCTTCTTTAGGGATGAACGGAGTGAGTCTACGTAGTAGGCGCAGCAGATGGTGAGAACCGCTGACTACTGACCCTATTTGTGCGTCCATTGTCATAAAGGAGTCAAAAATGACCCCTAGGCTTTTGACTTTGGCGCTGGGGGTGATGAGCTTGCCCAAAATAGGCGGGGGGGTCCACGCTGTTGAAAGTTGATTCCTGCGCTTGGCGTGAAACAGGAGAAGTTCTGTTTTCGCTCCATTGAGTTTAAGATAACTCTTTGTCATCCAGTCCTCTATCAAAGAGAGGCATGTCTCTAGATTGAGGTGGTGATCCTGCCTATTGCAGATGCGGAAATACAGTTGCGTATCATCTGCATATGAGTGGTAGAGCAGTTTTTGGCTGCTGATAATCTCAAAAAGAGGACGAAGATATATGTTAAACAGCACTGGTGACAGAGGCGATCCTTGAGGGACTCCGCATGTTACTGTGCGTTTTTCAGACGTAAAAAGGTCCTAACTTCACTGTTTGCGATCGGTTTTCCAGAAAAGAGGAGAACCAAGATAAATCGCCTTCTGCGACTCTGGCTACTTCAGCGAGCCGAGTCAGTAACAGTTTGTGGTCTACAGTGTCGAAAGCGGCACTTAGGTCCAACAGAACTAGAAGACAAGATTCTCCTTCATCTGCGGCCTTGAGAACATCGTCCCATACTTTCAGCAATGCTGTTTCCGTCCCGTGTCTGGGACGGAAGCCTGATTGCAATGGGTCAAGTAGCTTGTAGGTATCTAGATGCTGTTGCAGCTGTTGTACCACTACTTTTTCCATTATTTTAGAGAGTACGTTGAGGCTTGTTATGGGACGGCGGTGGAGTGGGTCCTTGGGGTCCAGGGAGTGTTTCTTCATGATGGGTAGGATTATACCCTCTTTCAACTGTGAGGGCACTATGACCTCCAAGAAAGACTGGTTGATAAGCTGCGTGATGGGAGGAGCCAGGATGTAGGCGCATTCCTTCAGCAGTTTTGTGGGGATAATGTCATTTGGCGCTGTGCCATTACGCAGAGTACAAATGACATTCTTAGTGGTCTCGATGGAGATGGGTTCAAGGGTAAACTTACCTGATATAGGAGAATTACTATGGGTGCTGTGTGAGAGGCTGCAGGGGGGGCTGAGGGGGGAATTGTTTTGCTGAATGCTTTCACGGATTGCCTCGATTTTATTAATGAAATAATCCGATAGTTCATTGCAAAATTCTTGTGTGTCCGAACTGGGGGCTTCAATGCAACTTGGTATCATGGTCTGGGTGACCATCTTGAAGAGTTTGCGGGGGCGGTTTAGGGCACCGTTGATAGCCTCCGAAAAATACTTTTTCTTGGCTTGGAAAATTCCTTTGTGGTATTTTCTTGTAGTCGCCTTGTAGATGGATAGGTTTAGCTCTGAAGAACATCTTTTCCAGGCAGATTCTGCCCTTCTGCGTTCTTGCTTCAGTAACGACAGCTGGTTGTTAAACCAGCTGCGGTTGTTTTTCCGAATGCGGGTTCTTCGTTTCGGCGCTCAGGTCATAAGTCTTTTTTTTGTTTTATGACTGCACACAATCAGTAGTGCAGACTACAGTGTGACTGGTGTGTGAATGTGGGGGTGACACTCCTGCCAGTAAGAGGTTATCCCCACGACCGTGTGAATGTGGTATGAATGGACAGCAACATAATTGGGGCCTTGACGCGGCATTGCTGCTCCCAAGTCTTGCATGGTGGACTTGGGCTAATCCAATGTGAGGTGGATGTGGTGTGTGTGAGCTAGGGACCACAGTGGTGTTCATTGTCCGTGTGCCATGATGAATGTGTGTGTTTAACGTCCAAAGATGCCTACCGCGAGGCATCTCCTGACTGCACATCCCTCAGCAGACGGGGTAGCCTCGGGCAGGGGGGGGGGACTGTGTGGCTCGGGGGTCAGGTCATCACATAGGTCCTTTCTCATGGCGTAGTTGTGCAGCATGCAACATGCACCGATGATCTGGCACACGAAGTTTGGGGAATACAACAGGGTCCCCCCGAACTTATCCAAGCATCGGAAACGTGACTTAAGGAGGATAAATGTTTGGTCCACCACTGCACGGGTGCGTATGTGTGTATCATTGTAACTTCTCTCTCCTCTGGTTTGGGGATCCCGGAATGGAGTCATGAGATGGGGCCCAAGTGCATATGCCGAGTCACCTGGAAGGGAAAAGACAGGAGGATGTTAGCCATGCATGTGCCCCTTGTGATGTCTGCATCATGGGGTCGGACAGTCATGCCTGACTCCCATGTCACTCACCAACCAGCCAGCTGTCCCTGTACACGTTCTGCTCGAACTGCTCTGGCTAAACCCTGGGTGTTTGGCACGGAAATGCCATATGAGGTATTGGGCATCGGCTATCACCTGTACGTTGATGGAATGCCAATGCTTACGATTGTGGTATATGTGCTCTGTGGCACGGGGGGGACCATAGTGCCACATGTGTGCAATCAATGGCCCCGATAGTACGTGGGAATCCAGCAATTCTGACGAAATCCTGAATTGCCTTCTGCCGCAGATGCTCATTGGTGGGTCTGATGATGTGGTGGGACATGCGTCTGAGGATTGCGGGGACAACCTGGTGCACACATCTGCTCATGGTGGATTGAGACATCCCACCCACGACTCCACTTGTACGCTGAAAAGATTCACTGGAAAGGAAATGCAGTGTTGCCAGTACCTTGACCAGTGGCTGCACTGCATGTGAGCGTTGAGTCTTTCTGGTGAGGTCATCATGCAGGGCTGTGGCTAATTCCAGGATGGAATCAGGGCTGAATCTGAAGATGCGATACACCTCCGAATCCCCCATGCCAAAGACATCCATGCACGTTCGGTATATCCTCTCCCGTGCCCTCCTACGTGCCGGTGGACACATTAGTAGTGCTAGGACCACGGCTGCCCCTGGCATGTTGGCATACGGATGTGTTGTCCTGCAAGTGGGGTTGCTCAGCTCGTCTAACGGTGCTGCTGTAGCTGCTCTCCAGCTGACCTGTGCACGTCTGGTGCAGAGATAAATCAGCTTTTTGATGGAATAACTTTAGGCCGGACGTACGACTTATGCGTACCGCGCGTAGC
The DNA here is from genome assembly GCA_029574335.1 of Rana kukunoris. Classification (NCBI taxonomy): domain Eukaryota; kingdom Metazoa; phylum Chordata; class Amphibia; order Anura; family Ranidae; genus Rana; species Rana kukunoris. The sequence goes on from CM056049.1 coordinate 256,320,337, forward strand.
CTGCGTCGGGCGCACGTACATGCGTGAATCGTCGTATCTCCCTTGCATATTTGAATAGGAAATCTATGGGAGCGCCAGATGCGTCCAGCGTAAATATGTGCCCACGATACGCCAGCGTAGGAAAGTTACGTCGGTCGGAGGAAGCCTACTTTCAGGCCCATCTCGTTCTCTGGGTACGGTGCATAGATACGATGGCGCATATTTACACTTACGCGGCGTATCTGTACATATGTTGGCGTAAGTCTTTCTGAATCTGGCTATAAGAGTGGTTGTCCCATTACAGACATGTGAAGACTTCTCTATAAAAAGAATGTCACCTTAGCAATTGGTCAAATGGTAACAACTACAATCCAAAAAACATGGGAGTTATACCAACAGAGATTACGTTTAGTACCGCAAGGTGCAATGCCTTACTTCCTAAACGATCAGGAATGAGGAAGGCTCTACTGATCCACCATTTGCATCTGTATATATAAAAAAAAACATTGGTTAATAAAAGGGGAAAAAAATAAAAAGGGAGGGGGAGGGGGAGAGTTAACAGCAGTCCTCTTGAACCCACAGGGTGCCTCATCCCCCAAGGGGCCTGGAAATATTGAATCCAGGGATTCCACACCCTCTCAAGTTTTGGTTTGCTGGTCTCCAAGAATACTGGTCAGTTTTTCATTAATCATAATCTAGGATATTTTGTGTTTAACCAGCAGGATATTGATCACGGGCGATTTTCATGCCCTGGCTATTGTGATTTAAGCAGCTGTAAGTATTAAAAAGATAAAGAGTTTGAAGGTGCCTGGAGATCTCATCCAAAAGGTCAGCAGGCAGAGCGGTTTTGGGATTTTTGGGTATATTCTGTCCCATCACTGAATAAATTAGATTGAATACTCTAATCCAAAATCTTTGGACCTTTGGACATAACCACCAAACATGGAACATATCTCCCACCTGGCCACAGCCATTGAAACATTTGGGTGAGGCTCAGGGATAGATTTTCGCTAACCTCGCCGGAACAAGATACCATCTGGATATCACCTTATAGTTTGTTTCTACTAAAGGAGGTATTGAGTATTTACTTGATCATTTTTAAAAAAATCATTGCTCAGAGCTTTTTAGGTTATAATATGGTTTATATTCAAACAACACAATTTTTCTATTAAAGCTTCCAACAATAAAAATGTTCAGAATTAACCCCAAAAACTCTGGCGCTATATTCTGTAGCAAAAGTTAGAAGAGCCAAATATATTAGGCAATGTCCATGGGATGGGAAGTCCTGACTGTTTAATGTGACCACCTAGAGTGGTGGAAAGAAGTAAAAAACATAGCGCAAATCACTAACCAAAACGGTCCTCACCAAATCCAATCCAATATGTGAATGTATCTCAATGTTGTCAATGTAGAAATGCAGTGCAAAGACTGGCTTAGCAATATGGAATGTCACAAAAGTTTTTATTGTTAAAAACGCATATCCAAGGAGCTGTATAGCTCATAAAAATTGTATCCTGAGGCAAAATGTGTTATGGTTCGGGTAGCTGAAGATGGATATTTTGCCTAGAAAAAAAAAAAAATCTAGCATTTATTGTTCCTCCCTCTATTCTTCCTACCCAATATGCTTCTATACTACCATGCCTCCTCTCTATCGAGATCGACTTGTATCACTGTCAGGAATCTTAACTGTGGACGGTATTGGAGAACGATTGGGTTGACCTTAAATACTTCAACACTGTGGACAGACGCTCGTCTAAGGACATTATGCCTCTTTTGGTCACATCCACACTTTATGTGGGACTCCGATCTGGCTAAAGGTGTAATCTCCTCCAGCCCTAGCCCTTTATCCCCCTTGTTCAAACACATACAGTAGCTCACAACCTCACATTTTCGTAAATATTTTATCTTTTTATGCAACGACACTGAAGAAGCTTGTATAATAGTGTACATTTGCTGTCCCCTCAAAATAACTCAAACACACAGCCATTAATGTCTAAACCGCTGGCAACAAAATACACCCTTAAGTGAAAATGTCCAAATTGGGCCCAAATAGCCATTTTCCCTCCCCGGTGTCATTTGATTTGTTAGTCTTACAAGGTCTCAGGTGTGAATTGGGAGCAGGTGTGTTAAATTTGGTGTTATCGCTCTCACTCTCTCATACTGGTCACTGGAAGTTCAACATGGCACCTCACAGCAAAGAACTCCGAGGATCTGAATAAAATAATTGTTGCTCTCCATAAAGATGGCCTAGGCTATGAGAAGATTTCCAAGACCCTGAAACGGAGCTACAGCATGGTGGCCAATACAATGGCTTAACAGGACAGATTTAGCTCAGAACAGGACTTGCCATGGTCGACCAAAGAAGTCGAGTGCACGTGCTCAGCATCATATCCAGAGGATGTCTTTGGGAAAAGAACATACTGTACGAATGCTGCCATTATTGCTGCAGAAGTTGAAGGGGTGGGGGTCAGCCTGTCAGTGCTCAGACCATATGCTGCACACTGCATCAAATTGGTCTGCATGGATATGGTCACAGAAGGAAGCCTCTTCTAAAGATGATACACAAGAAAACCCACAAAATGTTTGCTGAAGACAAGCAGACTAAGCACATGGTTTACTGGAACAATGTCCTGTGGTTTCATGAGACAAAGATAAACTTATTTGGTTCAGATGGTGTCATGCGTGTGTGGCGGCAACCAGGTGGGGTGTACAAAGTGTGTCTTGCCTACAGTCAAGCATGGTGGTGAGAGTGTCAAGGTCTAAGGCTGCATGAGTGCTGCCGACACTAGAGAGCCACAGTTCCTTGAAGGAACCATGAATGCCAATATGTACTGTGACATATTGAAGCATGATAACCATCCTTCGGAGACTGGGCCGCAGGGCAGTATTCCAAGATAACAACCCCAAACACACCATCAAGATGATCACTGCCTTGCTAAAAAAAAAGCTGAGGGTAAAAGGTGATGGACTAGCCAAGCAGGTCTCCAGACCTAAACCTCATTGAGCATCTTTAGGGTATCCTCAAAACAGAAGGTGGAGGAGCGCACGGTCTTAAACATCCACCAGCTCAGTGATGTCATGGCAACCTGTGAAACTCTGGTGGACTCCATGTCCAAGAGGGTTAAGGCAGTGCCAGAAAATAAATGGTGGACACACAAAATATTGACACGTTGGGCCCAATTTGGACATTTTCACTTTGCGGTGTACTCACTTTTGTTGCCAGCGGTTTAGACATTAACCACTTAAGACCCGGACCAAAATGCAGGTAAAGGACCTGGCCAGTTTTTGCGATTCAGCACTGCGTCGATTTAACTGACAATTGCGCGGTCGTGCGACATGGCTCAGAAACAAAATTGGCGTCCTTTTTTTCCCACAAATATAGCTTTCTTTTGGTGGTATTTGATCACCTCTCCGTTTTTTTTTTTTGCGCTATAAACAAAAATAGAGCGACAATTTTGAAAAAAAAATTTATTTTTTTACTTTTTGCTATAATAAATATCCCCCAAAATATATATATATATATATATATATATATATATATATATATATATATATATATGTTGTACCGATACCAGTATCGGGACCGATTCCGAGTATTTGCAGGAGTACTTGTACTCCCGCAAATACCCCCGATACAACTCTCCCCCCCCCCCCCCCCGGCCGCTGTCGCCCCCGCATATACAAAGCCGCCGCCGCCAAGATTACACGACGCTTTCGTTTTTCAATATCTGTTTTCCCTATCGCCCGCCCTGTGTAAAGGACAATCCCCCTTGCTAGCGATTGGACGGATCTGTCCAATCACGAGCAAGAGGGAGTGTCCTTTACACAGAGCGCGCAATAGGGAAAACAACTAAAACAACTATTGAAAAACAAAAGCTGCATGTAATGTTCACGGCGGCAGCTTTGTATATACGGCGGTGGGGTCGGCATCATCATCATCATCAGGTAGGGGGACATCATGGCAGCAATATGTGGGGGGGACACATGGCAGCAATATGTGGGGGGGACACATGGCAGCAATATGTGGGGGGGGACACATGGCAGCAATATGTGGGGGGGACACATGGCAGCAATATGTGGGGGGGACACATGGCAGCAATATGTGGGGGGGACACATGGCAGCAATATGTGGGGGGGACACATGGCAGCAATATGTGGGGGGGACACATGGCAGCAATATGTGGGGGGGACACATGGCAGCAATATGTGGGGGGGACACATGGCAGCAATATGTGGGGGGGACACATGGCAGCAATATGTGGGGGGACATGGCTGCATTTGGGGACACGTTTAAAAAAAAGTATCGGTATTCGGTATCGGCGACTACATGAAAAAAAGTATCGGTACTTGTACTCGGTCCTAAAAAAGTGGTATCGGGACAACCCTAGCAAAGATGTTTTTATTACAAATTACGTGAGCAGACTGCAGTTCCTCTTTAACCACTTAACCCCCGGACCATATTGCTGGTCAAAGACCAGAGCACTTTTTGTGATTTGGCACTGCGTCGCTTTAACTGACAATTGCGGCGGCGGCAGCTTTGCGGTATGCGGCGGTGGGTTTGCGGCGGGGAGACAAGTATTCGGCCAGGCATCGGGGGCATTTGCGGGAGTACAAGTACTCCCGCAAATACTCGGTATCGGTCCCGATACCGATACTGATATCGGGACAACCCTAGTAGGAAGTTAAGTGAATTGGGCCAAAAAAGTTTGTAGTAGGGCCCCAACAAAACAGGATTCGGCATTGGCAACACCTCACAAAACTAGGGAGAACTATGATGATGAAGACTCTACGGGCAGAGGATAGCATGATTCCAGATTGTATATGTTGGCACTTTCGTATACAGTCCCAAAAAAATTTGTAGCGTGCGAGCTAGGGTCACCAGTTACAGCAGGACTGTCCTCTATATAAACAAGGCAGACCACCGCTCTGCCCCTCCTGTGAACAATCGGTGGCTCCCGGGGACCATTGCGCCCGCCAATTTGCTCGCCAATTGTGCACATGCGTGCCCCAGAGCCGATCAGAGGAATAGCGTAGAGGTACATGATTTTGCGCTAAGGGCCACCCTGCCGCAGTATATGTACGTGGCATGGTCTTAAAACGGTTAAGAAAGTAAATCTCCACTTTCCTTTCCGAGTCTAGACAAAAACGAGCAATTAAAACATGACGTGCGGATACATCCCCACTGCATGGGAAAATAAAAAATTTGTCCGGAGCTTTAGGGCCAGATCACACCAGACACAGTTCTGTGTGCAATGCATGCACAGTGTTTTCCATGTATTCCAATGGCTCTAGTTCACACCATGCAGTCAGTTTCCGGTCAGTTTTTGCATGTGAAATCGCATCTCAAATCGGCGGTATTTGCCGGCAATGACACCGTTCTAATTTGTGCGACGCCACATCTGCGACGCTGCACCGATTTCAAAAAGTAGTTCCTGTACTACTTTTTGCGATTTCGGGCCACGATTTACATTGACATCTGTGCAGAAACCTGCACAGATGTCTCTTAAATCGCGACCGAAATCGGGACTGCCAGCGGGAGTGAAATTGTGGGAAATGCAGGAAAAAAAATTGAAAAAAAATATTATATATGTCTAGTGCCCACCAGTGGAGGAAGATGTTTCTTCAAATAACTCTGGAGAATGGCATCCTCCAGAAATTGATTCCCCAGTTTGGGCTGCTCCTGGAAAAAGCTTCCTATGACAGAACGAGAGAACGGCATCCGTAGCTCTTCCAGAACTGGGTGAGACTTGCTGTCTTCATTGCCAATGGCTGGAGACACAGCACTCCTACTACCCATGTAGTATGCAGGTTGGTACTGTACACCGGATCCTAAACTTCTGCCAGGCCAGCATGGCACCAGAAAGTTGACCAATTTCACCCTGCAATGAAAATAATTATTGTAAACCTTTAAAAATAAGAGGATAATGGACCGTCATAAGAACAAATACATTTTGTGAAAAAATAATCAAGCCTCCCTTGTGTAGACATCCAAAAGCCCTGAGACAACTGCCGATCGCGTTTCATTGATTAATATGCAGACCCAATTAATCCTTAAAGAGTAATTATATATATATAAAAAAAAATGTGTGTGTGTATGTATAATTATATATAAATTATATATATATATATATATATATATATATATATATATATAAAGTGTTCTCCAATGACCTGTCAGGCATTTAGAAGGTCTGAATTGCAAGGAAAACTCTCCACCTTAATTACTCTGAAAACCCCCTTTCTTTTGTCTTTTATACTTATAGTTTTTTTAGGCGGAAGGTTTTTTATCTTAAAAGTGGTTGTAAAGTCTCAAAGTTTTTCGCCCCCTTTTTGCTTACCAGAGGCCATTTGTTCCAATGCCGTGCACAAGCTCTCATCTCATTGACAGGAGCAGAAAACAGTTTACCTTGGGTGCACCCAATGAAGGAGGAATAGCAACGGCGGGGCACCCCAGAAGAGGAGGCACAACCCTTGCACAGAGCAGGTAAGTATAACATGTTTGTTATTTTTATTTAAAATATTCCTTTAATATGTTATAAGTAGGCTACTTTCACACTGATCCACTGCAAAAATACAGAAACAAAAAAAATGCATATTTTGGACGTGATTTTAGCCGATTTGCGGTGAATTTTTTAACCACTTGACCACTGGGCACTTAAACCCCCTTAAAGCAGAGCTCCATCCAGCAAAACAACATTTTGCCATGTTGTTTAAAAAAAATAAAAAAACCTTAAAAAAATACTCACCCGAAATAGCTGTTGCTATGCGGAAGTCCGTAATCTGCCTCTTCCACACCGCGGTTTAATGTCTTCTTGTCCTTCTCCTTGTGAATGGGGCACGCTGCTTTCTGGGAACTGTGTGTGTTCTCAGAGAGCAGCGCGCCCATTCACAAGCCAGCGTGAGACTCACGCAGGCGCAGTAGGAAACGGGCAGTGAAGCCGTACGGCTGCACTGCCTGTTTCCCATAGTGTGAATGGCGGCGCGGGACCCGGAGCGATCGTGGGACCAGCATCGGGGGGGGCCGTCAGCGCGGGCGCCTAGGACAGGTAAGTGTCCTTATTTAAAGTCAGCAGCTACACTGTTAGTAGCTGCTGACTTTAAAAAAAAAATGTTTCGCGGCTGGAGCTCCAGACCAATTTTCAGCTTTCGGTGCTCACATTTTTAATGACAATAACTCAGTCATACAACACTGTAGCCAAATTAAATTTTTGTCCTTTTTTTCCCACAAATAGAGCTTTCTTTTGGTGGTATTTGATCACCTCTGCGGTTTTTATTTTTTTCGCTATTAATGAAAAAAAGAATGAAAATTTTGTAAAAATATGAATTTTTCTTCATTTCTATCATAACATTTTGTAAAAAAAGTAATTTTTCCTCATAAATTTGGCCTAAAATGTATACTGCTACGAATTTTTGGTAACAAAAAAAAAAAAAAAAAAATGCATATTATTTAGTCTGGGTGAAAGTTATGGGGTCTACAAGCTATGGTACCAATTTCTGAAAATTGATCAATTTGATCACATCTGATGTACTGACAGCTTCTCTCATTTCTTGAGACCCTAACAAGCCAACAGGCGGCACTGCAGTGGTGCAGGTGGAACTGGTAGGCACAGGCGGCACTCGTGGGCACAGGCGGCACTCGTGGGCACAGGCGGCACTCGTGGGCACAGGCGGCACTCGTGGGCACAGGCGGCACTCGTGGGCACAGGCGGCACTCGTGGGCACAGGCGGCACTCGTGGGCACAGGCGGCACTGATGTGGCAGTGTTGTGGCACTGGTGGGGCACTGCTGGGCACTAATCTCTCTCCTCTTCTCTCACGCTGCAATGTTGTGGAGGAGAGAAGAGAGGTGCCCCACAATGTTTACATTTGTGATCGCGATCACGTGGTAAGGTGCCGCTGCCATTGGCTCCTTACCGAGATCATTGACGCTGCGGGTCCCGCCGAGCGCCGTGACCGTGTGTGCGCGCCCGCTCAGGCGCGCGGATCTGACGCACGCCGGGTTTGTTTACACACGTGGTAAGGACGGCGCGATCACGTGGTAAGGAGCCGCCGCCACGTGGTAAGGAGCCGCCGCGCACAAACCTGACTAACGGAGGACGTCCATTGACGTCCTGTTAGAGTACAAGAACCGCCTTATAGACGTATTTCGTCTATAGGGCGGTGACTAAGTGGTTAAGGACTGACCCACGTACATTTACTGTGGCAGGGCGGCCCTTAAGCGCGAAATCATGCACCTGTGCCTGATTCTTATACATGGCTTTGGGGCGCACACATGCTGGCGGACCCGCGCTCCCGCTGTGATTGGACACACCACTCCCAAACCACCCTAAAGATGCTGCTTGGAGGACTTTTCAGAACGCCCGGCAAGCACACTGCCCCAGTGTGAAAAGTCACACTCAATGAATAAGGAGGCGAACACAGTTAACCTTTTGATTGCCCCTTGTTAACCCCTTCTCTGTCAGTGTCATTTATAAAGTATCAGTGCATTTTTTTTTAGCGCCGATCACTGTATCGGTGTCACTGGTCACCAAAAAGTGTCACCAAGTGTCAGATTTGTCTGCAGTAATGTCGCAGTCCCAACTTAAAATCCCTGATCGCCACCTTTCTTAGTAAAAACATAATTTTTTTTTTTTTATTATTCAAAATAATAAAAAGTCCCTAAATCTATCCCAGTTTGTAGACGCTATAACTTTTGTGCAAACCAATCAATATACGCCTTTTGGGGGGGTTTTTTCTTACCAAAAAATGCAGCAGAATACAAATTGGCCTAAATTGATGAAGAAAATTGTTCGTTTTTTTCAAAATAGTCTTTTTTTTTTTTTTAATAGTAAAAAATAAAATATTGATCAAATACCACCAAAATAAAGCTCTATTTGTGGAAAAAATGTACATAAAGAAATAAATAAAATAAGTCCGTCCTCCCTGCCCCGCTTCCGGGCCAGAAAGAGCACCATAGAGCTGATGAAAACATTGGCTGGAGTGCCAACATTGCTGGATTCCAGGACAGGTAAGTGTCCCATTAAAAAAAAGTCAGCAGCATGTAGCGTGGGTGGAACACCGCTTTAAGCCAAAGTTGTTAGTATAAGACTGGAAACAGTAGCAAACACACCATTTTTCTCTAGGCTTTTCCTAATGCAAGTCTGTGCTTTATTACTGGTCTAAAACATTAAGAGTTATTTCCTACTTTGCTCTATTTTATTCAAAACATAACTGAGTTGAGCTGAGACATGTATGTGCCAGCCTTTATAGTAGGAAGATCCACATATTTTTCACACATGTTTTAACCTCTTCAGGTCCGCGCTATTAACAGAATACGTGAACAGCGCGGACCTGAGGCGCCGGGGTCACGTCTTTGGACGTGATTTGCTTAAAACAGTTCCGACGCATCACCGAGGATCCGATGCGTGTACCCGGCGGCCGCGATGTCCGTCAGGTACACGCGATCGTCGGTGAGAGAGCAGGGACGTGGAGCTCTGAGTGTAAACACAGAGCTTCACGTCCTGTCAGTGAGGTGACAGATGCTGTTTCTCTTGTACATAGGGAGACAGCATTGGTCACCTCCCCCAGTCACCCCCCCTCCCCCAGTCACCCCCCTCCCCCCACACAGTTAGAACACACCCAGGCAATACATTTAACCCCTTCCTCACCCCCTAGTGTTAACCCCTTCAATGCCAGTCACATTTATACAGTAATTAGTGCATTTTTATAGCACTGGTCGCTGTATAAATGTGAATGGCGCCAAAAATGTGTCAAAAGTGTCCGTCGCAATATCGCTGTACCAATAAAAATCGCAGATCGCCGCCATTACTAGTAAAAAAAAAAATATATATAAAAAAATAAAATAAAAATTATGTCCCCTATTTTGTAGGTGCTATAACTTTTGCGCAAAGCAGTCACTTATTGTGATTTTTTTTTTTTTTTTACAAAAATACGCAGAAGAATACGTATCGGCCTTAACTGAGAAAAAAAAAAATATAAAAAAAAAAATGGGATATTTATTATAGCAACAAGTAAAAAATATATATATTTTTTTAAATTGTCGCTCTTTTTTTCATTATAACGCAAAAAATAAAAACCGCACGGGCGATCAAATACCACCAAAAGAAAGCTCTATTTGTGGGGAAAAAAAGGACGCCAATTTTGTTTGGGTGCCACGTCGCACGACCGCGCAATTGTCAGTTAAAGCGACGCAGTGCCGGAAGCTGAAATTTCACCTGGGCACGAAGGGGGTTTATGTGCCCAGTAAGCAAGTGGTTAAACACATATTTGGGTCATAATAAAAATGCTGACTGTGCAAAATTCCTTTTTTTTGTAGCTTTGTGTGTCAATATATATTACACCGTCCCTAAATAAACTTTTTGAAGCATAAGTGAAACAATATTTATAAGTACCACCCTCTAGCTATCCTCATGAGTGTGCTGCACTAAAGTCTTAAAGTTGACACCTTTCCTAAAGAAAACATTTACTTTGCTACCTTCTACAAGGCATTGGAGTCTCTAGTGAACAGTTTGAGGAAGGGTGTTCAGGCAAAGGTGTCCAATCAGCATCATCCTTATAACGAGACGTCTTGTGACAAGTCACCAGCAGAAGCAAAGTCGGGGATCTCCATTTATTTAACCACTAGCCGACCAGCCGCCGCCGTTATACAGCAGCAGATCGGCTCAGCTACGCAAAATCACGTAGCTATATATCATTTCACATTCTAGCCATTAGGGGCGCGCGCGATCACCGCCAGGCAACTGCGATCGTTCGTTACAGAGCGAGAACCAGGAGCTGTCAGCTCTCGGTCCTGTCAGGGGCAGAAATGACTGTTTGTCTGTTCATACAATGTATGAACAGCGATCTATCCTTTCCCCTAGTCAGTCCCACCCCCCCCTTCAGTTAGAACACACCTAGGGAACATAATTAACCCCTTCCTCGCCCCCTAGTGTTAACCCCTTCCCTGCCAGTGGCATTTTTACAGTAATCAATGCATTTTTATAGCACTGATCGCTACAAAAATGCCAATTATCCCAAAAATGTGTCAAACGTGTCCAAAGTGTCCGCCATAAGGTCGCAGTACCAATAAAAATAGTTGATCGCCGCCATTACTAGTAAAAAAAAAAAAAATATTAATAAAAATGCCATAAAACTATCCCCTATTTGGAGACGCTATAATTTTTGTGCAAACCAATCAAACGCTTATTGCGAGAAGAATACGTATTGGCCTAAACTGAGGAAAAAAATAGTATATATATTATATATATATACACATACACACACACACATATATTTTTTGGGGGGGGATATTTATTATAGCAAAAAGTAAAAAAACTGTTTTTTCAAAATTGGTCGCTCTATTTTTGTTAATAGGGCAACAAATAAAAACCGCAGAGGTGATCAAATACCACCAAAAGAAAGCTCTATTTGTGGGGGGAAAAAAAGGACGCCAATTTTGTTTGGGAGCTACGTCGCACGACCGCACAATTGTCAGTTAAAGCAACGCAGTGCCGAATCGCAAAAAGTGCTCTAGTCTTTGACCAGCAATATGGTCCGGGGGTTAAGTGGTTAAAGAAGTGTTTAAAGGAATCTTGTGCATAGCATTAGTTATGACAGACCAAAAATTTAACATCCCTGCAATTTTGGGTGCTTGATGACAAAATAAATGGGAGCTGCCATTGGTTCCTACTAGCACATGTTTTCTGACTGCATTTTCTCTGTGACAGCTTGGTCATTGTGCTGGGAGAGCACAGCGAGAAAACATGGATGCATATGTGCTGTGCGTGGGCATTAAAGGGATTGTAACGTTTTTTTTTTATTATTTTCTAAATAGGTTCCTTTAAGCTAGTGCATTGTTGGTTCACTAACCTTTTCCTTCAATTTCCTTCTAAAAAAATGTTTTTTCTTTGTCTGAATTTCTCACTTCCTGTTCCTCCTCAGTAAGCTTGTCCCCATTATCCGAGCCATTCTAGCTGGGGGTTAGTCAGCATGCTTGCCCCCTCCCTTGGGACTACATCCCTGCGGGGAGACGCTGTGTTCATCCCCGCAGGGATGTAGTCACAAGGGAGGCCCACCCGTCTTCCTGCCACACATATGAGTTACATGTTCAGCCAGAGGTTATGACTTATGACTCTTTCTGGTTATTTCTACTGCAAAACCTCCTCTTGGACCTACTTCTACAAATGCTTTCCCCTCCTCAGTCAATCATGAATACCGGTGCCGGGCTCATCTACTTTATCAACTGCCAAGTCTCTACCAACCCACCACTGGCTTTTGATTATAAGAAACACAAGAATATTACACAAAAAACAACTTACAAAACTATTCAGAACACTACATCGCCAACTTCCTCTTAAAATATTAACAAAAACATCAGTTTTCCCTCGCCCAAGACCTTCTGCTCTCTAGCTCCCTTGTCACCTTCTCCATGCTCACCTCCTGGACTTTTCCAAAGCCTCTTTCATCCTCTGGAACTCCCTACCTCATCCTTTCAGAAAAAATCTCCTACTTTGTCCGCCTTTAGGCGATACCTGATATCTCACCAGGCAAGCCTATCCTGCCCCTGGCTAGCAACTAGATTTTACTTTCCTGAACTGATGCTGCGTACACACGATCATTTTTTGTGATGAAAAAAAACGATGTTTTCTGTGAAGTAAAAAACGACGTTTTTGAAACGTCACTTTCAAAGACGATGTTGCATACACACCATCGTTTTTTTCACAAAAAGCAAAGTTACATTCACCACACTTTTCCATTGAAGCTCGCTTCATAACTTGCTTTTGGGCATGCGCGGGTTGAAAAACTTAGTTTTAAATAACGTTTTTGCTACACACGGTGACTTTTTGTGAAACAAAAAACGACGTTTTGAAAAACGACACAAAAAATTCAAGCATGTTGGAAATTTTTTTTGGTCGTTTTTTTGAAGACAAAAAACAAAGTTTTGCCCACACACGATCAATTTAAATGACGTTTTAAAAAACGTTTTTTTTTAATCGCAAAAAACGACCGTGTGTACGCGGCATAAGACACTCTAAACAGGCACTTACTCTACAAAGAACAGCTGTAACTAAAAAACAAGATGGTAGTGTTGGACGATGGCGTAGGGATCTAGAGACTCTTAGTTATGAGGGGTGGGAGCAAGCTTTGAAGAATTTAGAGTATCCTTATCCTCATCAGTGTCTGACCCAGATATTTATTATCCATAGATCTCACTACACTCCCTTAAAATGATATTTTTGGGGTAAAGTAACTACATAAAATTTCCCAAGGTTTGCTAATAAAACGTCTAAACTTATACATATACAAAGCCCCTGTACAAATCATTAGTAAGACCTCATCTGGAATATGGAGTCCAGTTTTAGGCACCAGTTCTCAAAAAGGATATCGGGGAACTGGAGAAAGTGCAGAGAAGGGCAGCCAAACTGATACGGGGCATGGGGGAGCTCAGCTATGAGGAAAGATTAGAATAACGATATTTTGCGTTTTTAAAGAAATCGGCATCGGCCGATTATTATGTAAAATAGGCCGATTGTCTGTGACCTGAGGCAGGAGTGTGCTGGGTGAAAATCCCCTCCGACCGTCTATTCTACACGGCTGCCATCACAGTCGCTGTCTGCCAACTTTTTTTTTTCCCCCAGTGGAGGAAGTCGGCAGCGGCGGTCGCCGTGCTGCATTCTAGGGTTTGTAGTGTGGAGGCAGAGGCGAGGCGCACAGCTTGTCGAATAGAGCTGTCTTTGGCCAGCCGAGGGGAGGGGACGGAACGGAGCTGGGAGCGCTAGCTGGTGGGCAGATGAGGTGGCTGACTGGCAGTGAATAACACTGACGAGCTGAACTGTCTGGGGGGGGGGGCAATGGGGAGCTGAACTGGTGGCCACCGATAGGCTGCACTGGTGGGCACCAATGAGGTGGCATTGACAGGCACTGAACTGGTGGGCACTGACGAGGCACCGATAGGCTCCAGTGGTGGGCACTGATGGATACTGATGGGCTGTACCGGCGGGCACTGACAGGTACTAATAGGCTGCACCCCACCACTCCACCCTAAACAATAACCTCCTCCCCATCTCTCCACCCTAAACAATAACCTCCTCCCCACCTCTCCACCCTAGATTTTCTGAGATCTCTAAAATATCGGCCGCAAAAAACGGCAACATATATCGGCCACCCCGATTTCCAAATATCCGCATCGGCCAGAGAAAAACCCACATCGGTCGACCTCTAGTCCATATAGTGAACTTGGTGTTGAGTTATTCACTTTACGGTCAACACTGAGAACAAGGGGGCACTCTTTACGTCTAGAGGAAAAGAGATTTCATCTCCAAATACGTCAAGGTTTCTTCACAGTAAGAGCTGTGAAAATGTGGAACAGACTCCCTCCAGAGGTGGTTCTGGCCAGCTTAGTAGATTGCTTTAACCACTTGCTTACTGGGCACATATACCCCCCTCCTGCCCAGGTGAAATTTCAGCTTCTGGCACTGCGTCGTTTTAACTGACAATTGCGCGGTCGTGCGACGTGGCTCCCAAACAAAATTTACGTCCTTTTTTCCCCACAAGTAGAGCTTTCTTTTGGTGGTATTTGTTCGCCTGTGCGGTTTTTATTTTTTGCGCTATAAACAAAAAAGAGCGACAATTTTGAAGAAAAATACAATATATTTTACTTGTTGCTATAATAAATATCCCAATTAAAAAAAAAAAAAAAAAAAATGTTTCTCAGTTTAGGGCGATGCGTATTCTTCTACATATTTTTGATAAAAAAAAAAAAAATCGCAATAAGCGACTGGTTTGCGCAAAAGTTATAGCGCTTACAAAATAAGGGAGAGAATTATTTTTTATTATTTTATTTTTTTACTAGAAATGGCGGCGATCTGCGATTTTTATTGGTACTGCGACGTTATGGCGGACACATCGGACACTTTTGACGCCATTCACATTTATACTGCGATCAGTGCTATAAATATGCACTAATTACAGTATAAATGTGACTGGCATTGAAGGGGTTAACACTAGGGGGTGAGGAAGGGGTTAAATGTGTATCCTAGGTGTGTTCTAACTGTGAGGGGAGGGGGGGTGACCGTGCTGTGTCCCTATGTAGGAAGGAACACAGATCGGTCTCCTCCTCTCCAGAGACAGGACGCTGTCTCTGTGTAAAACGGCAACTAGAGATGATCAATGAGATCATCTCTCATTCGCCCACAGATCGCATCGCAAACGGCCGCTCTGATTGGCCGTTCGCCGCAATCTGTGATTGGCCGTGTCCAAGGGACACGGACAACACAGGGCTTCCCCGCAGCGCGCTCTACAGCACGCGCTGGGAACGCCTAAAGGACATGCCGTCAAATGACGGCATGTTGGATATTCAGACCCGCGCTGTTGCCGTCATTCGACGGTAGCGCGGGCCTGAAGTGGTTAAGAAAGGCCTGGATTCTTTCCTAAATGCACATAATATAACTGAGTACTAAGATTT
This sequence comes from Rana kukunoris, assembly GCA_029574335.1. NCBI lineage: Eukaryota > Metazoa > Chordata > Amphibia > Anura > Ranidae > Rana > Rana kukunoris. Next base: position 256,335,757 of record CM056049.1, read on the forward strand.
GTAGCTAAAGTTGATCCAGGGTAAATCCGATTGCCTCTCGGGGGATCAGGAAGGAATTTTTCCCCTCCTGTAGCAAATTGGATCATGCTCTGCTGGGTGTTGGGTGCATGGGATTGTACTGTGTTTTTTATTTTGTTTGTTTATTTTTTTTGTGGTTGAATTGGATGGACTTGTGTCTTTTTTCAACCTAACTAACCATGTCCCAAATTGCATCGCTACTGGAAGTGTGTATTTGATACTCTAAATATTTTATGTTCTGCACAGGTGGAGTCTAACCCAAAAATAGCATTTCTGGGGATTGTACCTGAAGACTCCTGGTCCAAATGCATGTGATGTGGTTAACCACTTAAGGACCGGCTCACGTACATATACATCGGCACTTTAAAGATGAATATCTCGGTAACGGCAGCAGCTGCTGCCACAACCGAGATATCCATATTTTTCGTGGCCGGTCCTGTAAACGATAATGGTGGTCTTCGCCGTTATTGGCGGCGGGAGAGGGCCACCCTTCCACGCCCTCCGCTTCTTACCGGAGCCGGCGCTAGTCTTGGCGTGCGTTCCACTCGATTGGAGGTCGGAACAGGAAGTGACGAGTAGAGCGTGCGCGGATGGATACCGCCTCGACGTACGTTTCGTTGTGAACGTCTTCAGGAAGCATATCCTACCACGCTAGGATTGGTTGTTATATATGTTTGTCAATTGATATGGGCGGATGTGTGTTAAACTCAGTAACGGATCCGATGCAATATCGGATTCGACAGGTAGTCGGATACATGTTACTGGATCCCATATATCTGCTAGATCGAAAACAGTGAGTGGTACCCCCCATAGGACATGAATACCTATTGGTGTTATAATAAAACAGACGACGTTAAAATCATGTGTATTAAAACTACAATTAGACAATGACATACTATCCAAGTAGAATGACATACTGAAATAGATTAGCTCTAACCAGGACATCCTATGAGTCCTGTAGGTGTGTAAAACTAGAGTCATATAGATAGTATGCTTGAAATAAAATAAATAATGAATATGAAAAGTGTTAAAATTATAGCAAAGCTTATTAATAATAAAGAGGAACTAAGGGTGGAATGAATGCTGATCTATTAAGTCCAGTCACTGCGGTCAACAATTTGAGGTGGTATTATTATATTAATGTGTTGGTAGCATCTATAACATAATTGGATCAAATTAATTGTTGGTAAGGAAACAATTCAAATCTAACTCAATATTGAGACCCTGTGGATGCATCACCCGTAACCGATGGATCCACATGGTCTCATTTTGGTGCCTCTCCAGTGGTTGGTAATTTTATCTATGCCACAGAAAGAAAGTTTACTAGGAGCCTTGTTATGGTATTCTGCAAAGTGTTTTGATACACTATGATTAGGAAATCCATTAACTACATGTTCATCGATTCTGATTCTTAGTTTCCTTGTGGTACGTCCCACATACTGTAACGAACATGGACATTCTAGTAAGTATGTGACATGATGTGTGTCACATGTAATTAAAGGTCTGATGGTGTACTCTTTTCGTGTGACATTGGATTTGAATTTACTAATTTTCCTGGTTAGTCTGCTGGTGCTATTACATGATCTGCACCTGGTACAATAATGGAACCCTGACCCATCAAGAAAAGTAGGTGGTCTGGGTGGAGGATCTGGGACATTTGGAGCTATCATGTTCCGTATTCCAGGTGCTCTCCTGTAAATAAATTTAGGTTTAGGGGGTAAAAGCCTGCGGCGGCTGCTTGATCGTTCTTATAAGTGGCGGGAGGGGACATCCCCCCTCCCGCCGCCATCCGGTGCTTCTCCGGGCTCTCCCGTGCCATCGGGGGCCCGGAGAAAGAATCGTCTGATGCAGGCAGGAAGCATAGAGATGACTGGTGACCAATGGTCACCAGTCATCTCTATGACCGTCGGAGGCCCGGGCGCGATGTGATGACATCACGCCCGGGTATCCGTATGTAAACAAAGCCGCGATTGCGGCTAGTAAGCAACACTAATCATGAGATCCGTGAAATTCTTTTCACCGATCTCATGCTTTCCAGCCTGGAGGAGAGATGCAGGGTCTTATTGGCCCCGCATCTCTCCATAAAGAGGACCTGTCGCACACATTTCCTATTACAAGGGATGTTTACCTTCCTTGTAATAGGAATAAAAGTAAAAATAATAATAAAACATTTTTTTTTTTTTTAAAGTGTAACAAAATAAATAAGTAAAAAAATAAAATAAAAAATAATTAAAACGTCCCTGTCCCCGGTAGCTTGCGCGCAGAAGCGAACGCACACGCAAGTCCCACCCACATATGTAAACGCTGTTTTAACCACATATGAGGAGGTATCGCCGCGTGCTTTAGAGTGCCAGCAACAATTCTAGCACTAGATCTCCTCTGTAAATCTAAACTGGTAACCTGTAAAAAAATGTAAAAGCGTTGCCTATGGAGAATTTTAAGTACCGAAGTTTGGCGCCATTCCATGAGTGTGTGCAATTTTAAAAGCGTGAAATGTTAGGTATCTATTTACTCGGTGTAACATAATCTTTCATATTTTACAAAAAAAAATAGGGCTAACTTTCCCGTTTAGTTATTTTTTTTTAATTCATGAAACAAAAAAAGGCGTTTGAAAAATTATTGCGCAAATACCGTGCAAGATAAAACATTGCAATGACCGTCGTTTTATTCCCTAGGGTGTCTGCTAAAAAAAAAAAAAAAACATATATAATGTTTGGGGGTTCTGCGTAATTTTCTAGCAAAAGAATGATGATTTGTACATGTAGGAGAAAAGTGCCAGAATAGGCCCGGTATTGAGGTGTGTATAAAAGACCGGTATTGAAGTGGTTAAGGCCCCTTTCACACTGAGGCGGCAGCCGCGGTGGCGGTATAGCGGCGCTAAAAATATTGCGCTATATCGTCAGATTTGCAGCGGGATTTGGCCGCTAGCGATGCGGTATTAATCCCCGCTAGCGGCCGATAAAGGGTTAATACAGCCCGCAATGCGCCTCTGCCGCGGTTTCCCATTGTTTTAAATGGGAAGGAGCGGTATACACGCCGCTCCTTTCACCACTCCAAAGATGCTGCTGGCAGTAGATTTTTTTTTCTACCGCCAGCGCATCGCCTCAGTGTGAAAGCCCTCGGGCTTTCACATTGAGTATGCAGTGCAGGAGTTTTTCAGGCGGTATAGCAGCTCCTGTTAGAGTAAGAGACTATAGTGATAGCTGTACTCTGAGGTTTCATGCCCATCATTGGACTTAACCAGTGCTTTAAGTGGGCCAAAAGTGGTGCCAGTACTCTATTAGGCGCCGGTGCCCCCCCCCCCCCCCCCAATACTGAACATGAAAATACCCTTAGAAAGTACCCTGAAAAAGAGCTACTGTAGAAAGAGCTACTGAACATAAATAAAATGTGCAAAAGGGTCCCCCATCAGCACCTCCTTACATCAGTCCCCCATCAGCACCTCCTTACATGTGTCCCCATTAGCACCTCCTTACATCAGAGTGTCCCCCATCAGCACCTCCTTACATCAGAGTGTCCCCCATCAGCACCTCCTTACATCAGAGTGTCCCCATCAGCACCTCCTTACATCAGAGTGTCCCCCATCAGCACCTCCTTACATCAGAGTGTCCCCCATCAGCACCTCCTTACATCAGAGTGCACCTCCTTACATCAGAGTGTGTCCCCATCAGCACCTCCTTACATCAGAGTGTCCCCCATCAGCACCTCCTTACATCAGAGTGTCCCCCATCAGCACCTCCTTACATCAGAGTGTGTCCCCATCAGCACCTCCTTACATCAGAGTGTCCCCATCAGCACCTCCTTACATCAGAGTGTCCCCATCAGTCAGAGTGTCCCCATCAGCACCTCCTTACATCAGAGTGTGTCCCCATCAGAGTGTGTCCCCCCATCAGCACCTCCTTACATCAGAGTGTGTCCCCCCATCAGCACCTCCTTACATCAGAGTGTGTCCCCCCATCAGCACCTCCTTACATCAGAGTGTGTCCCCCCATCAGCACCTCCTTACATCAGAGTGTGTCCCCCCATCAGCACCTCCTTACATCAGAGTGTGTCCCCCCATCAGCACCTCCTTACATCAGAGTGTGTCCCCCCATCAGCACCTCCTTACATCAGAGTGTGTCCCCCCATCAGCACCTCCTTACATCAGAGTGTGTCCCCCCATCAGCACCTCCTTACATCAGAGTGTGTCCCCCCATCAGCACCTCCTTACATCAGAGTGTGTCCCCCCATCAGCACCTCCTAACATCAGAGTGTGTCCCCCATCAGCACCTCCTTAGTGTGTCCCCCCATCAGAGAGTGTCCCCCATCAGCACCTCAGCACCTCCTTACATCAGAGTGTCAGAGTGTCCCCCATCAGCACCTCCTTACATCAGAGTGTCCCCCATCAGCACCTCCTTACATCAGAGTGTCCCCCATCAGCACCTCCTTACATCAGAGTGTGTCCCCATCAGCAGCCCTCTTCACATGAGAGTGTCTTCCCTCTCCTCCCCCTCACACGTGTACTCACAGTTCTGAAGGCAGGATCTTTCTCTCTCCAGTCTCACGGTGAACAGTTCTGGCGCGCTGATACATGTCCCGCCCTCCTCCTCTAGACCAGCTTGTGTGACAGACAGCACACTGGCTCTATCACACGAGCTAGGAGGAGGAGGGCGGGACATGTATCACAGCGCGGCGCGCCCTTTTTATTATTTTTATCCGGGAGCCGCGGCACAGCTACAAAAGAGCCGCGGGCTGCCGCTCCCATGAAAGTGCCGCCTGGGGCTGCGTTCCGGTACGGGAAACCCACGTACTGGGCGCACGGAGAGGTGCTGGTACTCTCCAGGGCCATTTTTGGAACTGGTGGTACTGAGTACCGCCGCGTTCCGGCCCAGTTAAAGCACTGGACTTAACTCAATAGTAAGCCAGCATGTTTTATAGTGGTGCAACGGATCATCAGTGATCCGCACGGATCAACAGCTTCGGATCGGCACACACGTGATCCGCGGAGCAGCTGTAACAGCTAACATTGAAATGTTCCCCGTGTTCTGAAAGAGGAACAATATTCCCTCTCACCACCAGGTGGCGCTGTGTGTGACCGTCCTGCTTCGTGTCTGTGGCCAGGGAATGACGTAGTGGGTTACAGCTGATGGCAGCTTCCTTGGCACACGTATATGGAGATAATACGGGATGCAGGGCAGTGTGCCCAATTCTACCAGGACCTGGGGCTCAGTTCAGTCTCTGGTGGAATTGAAGCTCGAGGAGTTTACAAAGTGAGTAATGGTCAACCAGTGCCGCATAGCACCATTCCCTGCTCACCCTGTATTCATATTACACATATAATGTATCTAGCTGCTGTGTGAGGCAAGCTTCCATAGTCAAGACAATCAGCAGGACCTACTACAAATCATTTGAACAAGTTTAGGTAATCCATTAAGGCTAGCTTCACATTTGTGCACTGTAGGAACGCATGCAAAAATCACACAATGCATAAAAAAAAAACATAGGTCCAGATTCACAAAGCACTTACGCCGACGTATCTCGAGGTACGCAGCGTAAGTGTAAATATGCGCCGTCGTATCTGTGCGCCGTGCCCACAGAACTAAGATACACCTAAAAACTGACTTCATCCGACCGACGTGACTTGCCTACGCCGGCGTATAGTGGGCGCATAGTTACGCTGGACGCACTTGGCACTCCCATTGATTTTCAATGCAAATGAGGGAGATACGCCGATTCACGAACGTACTTGCGCTCAAAGCATGTTTTAAGCGATTTGCGTAAGGTTTATGTCCGGCGTAAAGTTATTCCCCATATTGGAGGAGCAACTCATGCAAAGGTATGGACCAGGGAACGAACGCCTTTGAATTTTACATTGTTTACGTAGTACGTGAATAGGGCTGGGCATAGGTTACGTTCACATCGTAGGCAGTGATTCGACGTATCTTAGCCAGTTGTTTCGACGTGATTGTGAGCATGCGCACTGGGATACGTCCAAGGTACGACGCATGCGCAGTTCATTCTAAGTACTTGTCTGAAGCTCAGCCCATCATTTGCATGGGGTCACGCTTCATTAAAATGTTACGCTGGCGCACCGTTGGGAGCATTTGCTTTGTGAATTCCATGCTTCCCTCTCTGCATTGCAGCGGCGTAGCGTAAAGAAGATACGCTACAGCGGAATAAAGATGCGCAGATGTATGTGAATCCGGGCCATAGTATTTTTTCAGGCACACAGCACCCCCCATGCATACAAAGTGTGTGATAAAGTGTCATGTGTTTTGGTGTGCTAGGATTTATAAAGCATCATGCAGTTTTGTTGCACCTGCATAGGTGTGAGTGGGGCCTGAAAAGATCAGTGGGTAAAGTGCAGCGAGCAGTGTTACCCATCAGATTTCAGCTTTCTGGGACTGAATCTGGGAACTATTGAAGTAGAACTGAACTGCTGTCTGTGCACCAATTAGGGTTCTTTAACGTGCGACAGTGCCCTGTGTTTAAACACTTGTCTACTAGGCACTTTCACCCCCTTCCTGCCCAGGCCAATTTTCAGCTTTCAACGCTCACACACTTTTTTTTTTAAATCCCCTGTATGGGATCATTTTGGCTTCCCTGTCAAATATAATGATGAACGAAAGAGTTTAGTGGATAAAACCGTGACGGTGTGCATTTGTCTAGTCCTTTATTTTATTTTTTGCTAAACCGAAAAATGATCCGATCCGTGACTCTGATCTGAGGAACGTTCCGAACCGTGACTTTTTTGATTCATTGCACCCCTAATGTTTTAGAAAGTGAAAAACATATTCTAAAACCCTAAAATGAGTGTAATAAAATATAAGCAGCGCTTTAAACAATGTAAGATGAAATATCCGTTTTCACAAGTATTCAAAAATAATGCTAATGTCCATAAACATCACCATGTGACAAAAGTGAATATGTGCACAAATTCCCAAAAATATATATAAATGTGTTTAAATATTAATTAAATATAAGTCCATATATCACATCAAGTAGGTTTGTGAAAAAAATGATAATGGCTTCCACTCTTCTACCACGCCAGGTGTCAGTGAATCCTCTCCCGTCAGATGCAAAACTCACCAACTCAAATTGCCTTACACTCTCGTGTTCGGCGTGTAAACGTGTACAAAAAGACCTCACTGGTAGGTATAGCAGATAATCCCAGTTCCAACCAATTCGCTGCCAGAAAGCTCTGCATGTAAATAAAAGAAGTGCTGAAAATAGCATGATACTGTAAAATCAGTTTAATAACACACATAAATCTTCAAATAAAGCACTCACATGCATCTCAAAAAATAGAGCAATACAATGCACAGCAAACACTTGTTCAGAAATGAACCGAAAACTGAGTACATTGGTCACAGCAGACCCAAGGTGTCAACTGATCGCTCACCACCTCCCCTCTGTTGCTTCCTGGATCTCTGCTTCCTTGATACGTCACACGTACACTTCAGATGGTTGCCGCACAGACACGCTTCGTCATTAAAGACTTCGTCACGGCAATGATTGGATTGGCTGTGCGGCGCAGCAATCCCTCCTTTATTCCCCCACGTAAACTCAAGGATTTGTCACAAAGAAAGACCAAATGGATTTTTCTTTTAAAGAGTCTTTATCCTAGGGGCCTTAATATTGAGTTATGCCGCGTACACACGGTCGTTTTTTGCGATGAAAAAAAACGTTGTTTTTTAAAACGTCATTTAAATTGATCGTGTGTGGGCAAAAAAAAATTCCAACATGCTTCAATTTTTTGTGTCGTTTTTCAAAACGTCGTTTTTTGTTTCACAAAAAGTCACCGTGTGTAGCAAAAACGTAGTTTAAAACAACGTTTTTCAACCCGCGCATGCCCAGAAGCTAGTTATGAAGCGAGCTTCAATGGAAAAGAGTGGTGAACGTAACCTCGCGTTTTGTGAAAAAAACGATGGTGTGTATGCAACATAGGGCCAGATTCACGAACAGTTAGGCTGGCGGATCGAGTGATCCGCCAGCCTAACTGTGACTTTGAGCCGGCGTTTCTGTTTTCTGTAACCAGAAAACAAGAAACGCCGGGTTGAAGTTCCGATGCGAGCAGCGTAACTGAGTTTCGCCATCGCATCGTTACTTCAACTTAAAAATGGCGCCGGGGGCGTTCCCGCCGATTTACGCTCAAAAAATATGTTAATGAGCGGAAATCGGCAATTCACGATCGAATTCCGGCGCGACGCAATGGCGATACGACGTTTCCGGACGGGATACGCGGCGCATAGATATACCTACATGGGGTTGGAGTATCCTATGTTAGGTATAGGCATCGTCATCGCGTCGGGAAAAAAAAAAAAAACGTTGCTTACGTAAAACGGTCATGAATGGGAATGTGACGTCATTGACGTTCATTCACAGATTTTGGAGCATGCGCACGGGGATGTTTTGACACTCGACGCATGCGCAGTACGTTGGCGGCGGGATCGCGCTTAGTTAGCATACTACACGCCCCGTACCCGCCCAATTTGAATTCCGCCGGCTCATTTGCGATGCGCTGCCACAACTTTAGGAGCAAGTGCTTCGTGAATGACAGCACTTGCTCCTAAAATTTCTGCAGCGCAACGCAAATGAGAAGCGTTACTCCAGAGCAAAGATGCTCTGGACTACCTGAATCTGGCCCATAGTCTTTGAAAAGTGACGTTTCAAAAACGTCGTTTTTTACTTCACAGAAAACTTTGTTTTTTTTCATCACAAAAAATGATCGTGTGTACGCGGCATTAGACCTCAACTTTTTTATTAATAACTTTTAAAGTATTTAATTAACATTTTCTAATTATTGATTTGACTTCTACATCGTTGCACTATTCTATGGTTAATGCACCCATACCAATGAATTAGTGTAGTGTAATTTATTTTTAATACAACAAAGTATGAGTATATTTTATCAGATAATATATATTTCATACGTGGTTATCTGCTGTGAGGGAGGGTTATTTATTTGTAGTCACATTGGAAATGCTATAGACGCATTTTTTTAGTTTATATATATGTGCAGATGTGTATATATTCTACCACTCATCCAGGTTAGTGAGATCTAATATATACTGTTTTACATATTTGTTTTTTCAGTATCCGTTATTTAGGAATCAATCTCATAATGATCGGAACTAATTTTAATTAATATATTTTAATACTGTTTATCATTGTACTTATGAACTCTATGATTATGGTACACTTGGAGGAATTGTGGGAGTGTTTTGAGGACAGAGATATATTGTATCTAATTGAAATATTGCAACCAGAAGCGAGTGTATTAAGGTCACGGGGACACCTGTTGAGCGTATGGAGAGGCGATAGAGGAGATCATTCTTCCGCCTATAGTCGGAGGATGGTGTTTTACACTCACCCTGAGTTCACGTGGGGGGATAAAAAGAGGGTTTGCTGCGCCGCACAGCCAATCCCATGACCAAGTCTTTTATGACGAAACATGTCGGGGCGTGGCTGTGCCAAAACCATCTGAAGTGAACGTTCAAGTGAAGGAACAAGCTCTTCAGCAGAATGCATTACTTTACATGGATGAGACAAACCACTTAAAATTGGCAGGGGTGAGCAACTTTATCAGCTTTTATTTTTTCATAAAAAACCTGCATCCCTAAAAGAAAAAAAAAAGGTTTGTTGCAACACATTATAATGTGTGAGCTAGAATTTGGCTTCAGTTTGTTAATTTACCTAAATCTGCTAATACATTTACAATGCTGTTGTCTGCTGTGCCTCCTGTCCTTCATCCAGAGTTGTTTCTCACTAATACAGGGGGATGTATTACTGGCCAGAAAAAGCCAAATAAATTAAAACTGATGCAGCCACCACATCTAATGTTTGGTAAGCTGCAATATAATACATTTTCGCTTTGATTCAGCACAATTGGCGATAGTACTTTACTTCATCCTAATTTTCACAGTATAACCATGTGCACATAAACAAAGTCTGCGAGAGTGAAAGATTTGGGAATAATGGTTTACTACAATAAACAGTCGCAAGCTAGTTGTGGTAATATAGTTTGAATTTCCCTAGACTGTTTACTTCTTTCATAAGAAGCATAATAAAGTTAAATAGCTTTTGTAATTGAAAACATAACTCTGTTCCCACGTCATATTTACATAGAAAAAAAAAAAAAGAACGATTACACCAGAATATAAACGTTTTTTTCAATCGCAAAAATAAGGAGACTTGACATTACATGACTATATAGGGTTATCTTTATGATCCTCCCCTATACAGTAGACCACCGCAAAGTCGCAATTCAGAGTTTGCGGCCTCAGTCGTTTGCGGCTTTTTCCCTTAGAGTCTTACAAAAAATTGTTTGTGGAAACCCCCAGACCAGCATTCCTGCATAAATAACAGTTTACCATGTGTGGCTTGTGTTTCCCAACTGCAGGAAGGACATCCGTCATGAGAGAGCACGGAAATTGTACCAGCAGTTCACTATAGGAAACAATGCAGAAAGTACAGAAGAACCGCAACCAGGGCCATCAACAGCACCAAAGCCTGAAGATTTTCAAGCCAATAAGCGATGTAGCATATTTAGGGTTTAGACCATGGGTCCTCAAACTACGGCCCTCCAGATGTTCAGGAACTACAATTCCCATCATGCCCTAGTCATGTCTGTGAATGTCAGAGTTTTACAATGCCTCATGGGACTTGTAGTTCCGACACAGCTGGAGGGCCGTAGTTTGAGGATCCCTGGTTTAGACTATAGAAATAAGCATTTATAGGCATTTATTGACTACACCCAAAATGTTCAGTTTTTCACAATTCGTGGGTGTTTAAGGCATGCAACTCCCCGCGAATTTCAGGGGTTGACTGTAGTTACATATACTCATAAGACAGGGTCGACAATATCCAGGCACCAGGTCGCAATTGTGACCAAAAATTGTGACCTGGCGCCCGCGGCGGCTGATAATTGAGGCCGCAGCTTTGCAGCCTACAAGTCCGCGAAGTCGTGGCCTCAATTACCGGCCGCGGCGGGGGAGCACGGAGGCACAGGATCCTGTGTCTACGTGCGCCCCCACCGCGCGATTGCGGCGGGTCCGCGACGGCCGGTAATTGAGGCTGCGGCTTTGCAGCCTTGTGAAGTCCCAAGCTCTTCCTTCTGTGAGCTGGCGCCATCTGGTGGGGGCCGTTGGCATTACAAGTTAATCAGCAATTCTAACGTCATTTTTCACTATTTTCACTGCCATCTCCTTCCCTTTAATTAGAACCCCCATACATTATATATATATTTTTTATTCTACAACCCTAGAGAATAAAATGGCGATCGTTGCAATACTTTGTGCCACGCCGTATTTGCGCAGCAGTCTTACAAGCGCACTTTTTTGGGAAAAAAATAAAAAAAAATAAAAAACGGTAAAGTTTTTTTTTTTTATACTGTGAAATATAATGTTACGCCGAGTAAATTGATACCCAACATGTCACGCTTCAAAATTGCGCCTGCTTGTGGAATGGCGTCAAACTTTTAGCCTTTAAAATCTCCATAGGCGACAATTAAAAAAAATATACAAGTTGCACGTTTTGAGTTAGAGGAGGTCTAGGGCTAGAATTATTGCTCTCGCTCCAATGATCGCGGAGATACCTCACTTGTGGTTGGAACATCGTTTACATATGCGGGCACTACTCACGTATGCGTTCACTTCTGCGCGCAAGCTCGTCGGGACGGGGCGCGTTTTCTGGCTCCTAACTTTTCTAGCTGGCTCTTAGATTCCAAGCAAATTTGTCAAGCCCTGTCATAAGAACATATCACCACTGTATTGTAATGACCTTACTTTCTGCTCACCTCCCTCAACAGACCTCAACCTTATAGAACACCACCATTAAAAGCAGTTGTAAAGACCATTTTCTTTTTTTATTAAAACGACAAATATGGTATACATACCTGCTCTGTGCAATAGTATTGCACAGAGAAGCCCATATCTTTTTCTTCTGGGGCCCCCCTGCTGGAGCTCTTGGCTCCTCCTCTTCTCTGTGTGCCATCATAGGAAGCCCCATTCTATGGTGGCATACCTGTGGGCTTGCTCCTGAGCCAGGCTGTGTGCATCCATGGACACGCACAACTCAACCCCCAGCCCCCCACTCCCTCCTGACAGGATTTGACTGACAGCAACAGGAGCCATTGGCTCCCAATGCCGTCTCTGAGCCTGTGAGGAGAGAGACCAGTGCCGGATCGAGATAAGACTCTCGAAATATAAAAAGGAGGTGAAAGCATCAAGGTAAAAAAATAAAAAACCGACTCAAGCCGATATACGGTGGCAGAATGGCACCACTGCACGAATCGCCATACCCATACGGCTTTTGTGCCAGCGACAATTGGATTTGTTACAGAGCCAGTCTTCAGGTCCAGGCCAATAATGGCCTGGACCTGCTGATCGGTTCTGACTAATTAAATTCTTCCCCTGCCTGCAAGTGTCATCTCCCCTTGTGGAATTCTTTTTGGTTCCAGAGAGAGGAGAGAACATCGAACTGTGAGTTTCACCAACACTATGCTAACACCTTTCACATTTCACCTCCCAAACGCCCCGCCCCCAGTTAACCCATTCACTCCCTGTCACCAAGTGCAATTTTCTGATTTTTCACTGATCACTGTGCTGGTGTCATTTGTGATTCTAATGAGCATTAGGGCAGTTAGTAGTAGGCCCAGGTAGCTTTAGGGTACCCCCTCTAAACCCCTCTATTAAAAGGTTTAACCCCCCCGATTGCCCCCAGTTAATCTTTTCACCCTCTGTCACCAGTGTAATATAGTGCACAGATCTATATTCTGATCGCCGTATTAGTGTCACAGGTTAGCCAGTTGGCTAATGTCACCGTCAGTCTTTTATTGTGTTAGGGCACCCACATATATCACCTAATAAAAGGTTTTAACCCTGAATGCGGCCTAGTTAACTCTTTCTCCCCCCCATCACCAGTGATCACCATACTCGCGTCATGGCTGACGCTGGTTTGTTAGTTTTATTTTATAGCGTCAGGGTACCCGCCGTATATTACTCAATAAAGGTTTAACCCCTTGATCACCCGGTGGGTGACATCAGTTAGGTTTTAGGGTCAGCGTCAACCCCAGGCAGCGTCCAATTAGTGCCAGTAGCGCCAACACCGACGCATGCACCTCCCTTACTAGTTTAGTGTCAGAACGGATCAATATTTTTGATCTGATCTAATCTATACTAGCGTCTCCAGTAGTTTAGGGTTCCAAAAACTGCAGAGTTTGCGAGAACAGCCCGATACCTGCTAGCACTTGTGTTTAGCCCCTTAGCCCACCCAAGTGCAATATCAATCGATCACTGTCACTTACAAAAAAGGCCTAGTTAGACTTACCGGTGACGGTATTTCTAAGAGCCTTTCAGGACAACCTTGGAGAGAGCGCAGCTCCGCCCATTTCTCAGGAAACACACGTGATCCTTTAAGATCCCTCCTCTTCCACCATGGCCTCAGTTATTGTGGTCTCCGCCCACTGGAAAATAAAGCACAGAACAACCACAACAAAACCATGATAGACATTTCAAACAATCTTTTTATTCAAAATACCTAGGGAGGGAAATTAGCGGTTGTCCTGAAAGGCTCTTAGAAATACCGTCACCGGTAAGTCTAACTAGGCCTTTCTCCAATCGCCTTTCAGGACAACCTTGGAGAGGATAACCGAGTAACTTACCCTAGGGTGGGACCACTGCTTGCAGCACCTTTCTGCCGAAGGCCTGATCTGCAGCGGACAGTAAGTCTAGCCTGTAGTGCCTTAGAAAAGTTGAATAGCTGGACCATGTAGCTGCCTTGCAGATCTGGTCAGGCGTGGCACCGGCTCTTTCGGCCCAGGAAACTGCCGTAGATCTTGTTGAATGGGCCGTCACTCCTGAAGGAGGCACCTCTCCTTTGGCTTGGTAACCGTCGGCAATGGCTTGTTTGAGCCATCTGGCCAGTGTACTTTTGGAAGCCTTCTCCCCTTTCCGGGATCCTGAGAATATCACGAACAAGGCGTTGGTTTTCCTGAAATCCTTGGTGACCTCGAGGTATTGAAGCACACACCTTCTTACATCCAAAGTATGAAAATTCTCTTCCCCTGCATTAGAGGGAGTTGAGGAGAAGGTAGGAAGGACTATTTCCTGAGACCTGTGAAAGGTTGATGAGACCTTAGGGAGAAAAGCTGGATCAGTTTGGAGAACTATTCTGTCCGGCAAAATTCTTAAGAAAGGCTCTGTAACCGCCAAAGCCTGGATTTCGCTGACCCTTCTTGCGGTCGTTATGGCCACCAAAAAAATTGTTTTTAAAACTAAATTCTTCAAAGAAATCTCCCATATGGGTTCAAACGGGGCCCCCGTGAGACCCTGCAACACAATTGATAAATCCCAATTGGGAAAAGTTCTAAAGGCTATCGGTCTACTCCGACCTAGTGCCTTGAAAAATCTTGAAATTAAATGTTCTTTAGATAAAGTCCTTTCTAGATAAACCGACAGGGCTGCCACTTGAGTTTTTAGGGTGCTAATTGCTAACCCTTTCTCCATTCCTGCATGAAGAAACTCTACAACGGAAATTATACTGTTAATCTGGAAATTTTTGGAGGTACACCAGGAGTTGAATTTTCGCCAAACTTTGAGATAAATTGCTCTGGTCACCGGCTTCCTGCTGTCTAGCAAAGTTCTTATCACTTTATTAGAAAGCCCCTTAGCTCTTAAGAGGTCCTCTTCAGAAACCAGGCCGTCAACTGCAAGCGTTCTACCTCTGGATGGTTCACAGAACCCTGACACAGTAGGTCCTTCCTGAGTGGAAGTTTCCACGGTGGTTTCGTGGCTAAACTCTGAAGAGATGCAAACCACGGTCTTTTTGGCCAATACGGAGTGATTAAGATCAGATTGGATTTCTCTTCCCTGAATTTCCTTAGGACTAGAGGTATCAGAGTGAAGGGGGGAAGGCGTAAGACAGCTGGTAGTGCCACTGTTGAGCTAGTGCGTCTATGGCTACCGCCTGGTCCTCTCTGTGGAGAGAGAAGAACCTTTGCACTTTCGCATTCTGCTGGTTGGCAAACAGGTCTATCTGTGGCTGGCCCCACTCCTGAGCGATTGCCCTGAAGACCTCCGGGTTTAAGCTCCATTCTGCCTCTAGTATACTTCTCCTGCTTAGCAGGTCTGCTAATAGGTTTTGAGACCCTTTTAGGTGCACCGCTGATAGGGATGCTACGTTCCGCTCTGCCCATGAGAGGAGATGGTTGGCCAGTTGCATAAGGCCTCTGCTTCTGGTACCCCCCTGCTTTAGGACATACGCCACTGCCGTGGTGTTGTCCGACAGGACCTGCACATGTTGACCCTTCACCAACTGATGGAAAGCTTGAAGCCCTAGAAATATTGCTTTTAACTCCCTCCAGTTTGAGGATCTTCTGGACTCTGTTCTGGACCAGACGCCCTGGGCAGTCTGTCCCTCTAGATGGGCCCCCCAACCCCAGGAACTCGCGTCTGTTGTTAAACGCTTTCCTACTGGGAATACCCATGGAAGACCCTTGTTCAAATTTACCGGGTTTCTCCACCACCAGAGTGCTCGTTTTACGTTTGAAGTTAACCTGAAACGTTTCTCTAGTGACTCTTGGTGTGACCAAGACTGAAGGATATTCATTTGGAGAGGACGAGAGTGTAACCTCGCCCATGGGACCGCCGGAATTGAGGCTGTAAGCAGCCCCAGGACGGCCATTGCTGTCCTGACTGACACCCCTTGGTTTGTCTGTACTTGAGCCACCGCCACCATGACCTTCTCCATCTTTTCCTGAGGTAAAAAGACCTTCTGAAGGATCGAATCTATGTTGTACCCCAGAAACCTTGTTTCTTGAGAAGGTATCAAGTTCGATTTCTCGCGGTTTAGTAACCAGCCGAGACTTCCAAGATGAACCTGCGACGACTGTAGATTCGTCGCAAGTTGATCCCGGGAGTCCGCAAAAAACAGTAGGTCGTCCAAGTATGGGATGACCGAGATCGCTTTGAGCTTCAGGGGTTCTAGGGCCTCTGCCATGATCTTGGTAAAGATCCTGGGTGAGGACGACAACCCGAAAGGGAGGGCTCTGAACTGAAGATGCCATATCCTGTTCCCCAGGTCTACTGCCAGTCTGAGGAACTGTTGAGATGCTTGGGCAATCGGGACGTGCAAGTAGGCATCCCTGAGGTCCAGAGATGCCATGAAGCAACCGGGTGTCAACAGCTTTGTTATTGAATAAATCGTATCCATCCGGAACCGTTTGTACTTTATTGACTTGTTTAACACTTTTAGGTTCAAGATCAGGCGGAATTTGCCTGAGGGTTTTTTGACCAAAAAAATGTGGGAATAAAAACCCTGACCCTCTTGATGTTTTGGGACCTGTATTATCACTCTCTGACTCATCAGATCCTGTAACAGGTTCGTCATTGCAGTAGCCTTTTCTTTGTCCCGGGGAAGGGTTGTGACATAGAACCTCGTTGGGGGACACTCTGAAAATTCCAGACTGTACCCCTCCGTAATGATTCTTTCCACAAAGGGGCTCGTGGTCATCTGTTTCCACTGTGGGAGAAAAGCAGCCAGTCTTCCTCCCACCGGAAGCAGATCGTCACTTGCTTTTGGTAGTTGGTTCTGAGGGGTTTTTAAATAAGATACCTCCTCTACCTCTTCCTCTTTGGGACCCCCATCTCTTTTTATTTTCTTCCTTACTCTTATGGGACTGTTGAAAAGGACGAAAATTTTTCTTAGGGTTCTGACCCTTTTTAGGGGGGAAAGCCTTCTTCTTATCTGCCGTTCTGTCAAGAACTTTTTCTAGGTCCTGACCGAACAAAAGGTCCCCTGAGAAAGGCAGACCACAAAGCTTGACCTTAGAGGGGATATCACCCGACCAGGTCTTTAACCAAACTGCTCGCCTGACTGAGTTCACCAGGGCTGCTGACCTTGCAGCCATTTTAATGGACTCAGCAGAAGCATCTGCCATATATTTGATGGCTTTTAAGATTAAGGGGAAGGAATCTATTAGATCCTTTCTTGAGGTGCCTGCCTCGACATGACTCCTTAATTTCTCAACCCAGCACTCTAGATTGCGGGCGACTATTGTGGCGGCCATGGCTGGTTTCAGACTGGTTGCAGTAGAATCCCAGGCCTTCTTTAGGAGGGAATCTGCCCTCTTGTCCATCGGATCTTTCAGGACCCCCATGTCCTCAAAAGCCAGGTCTGTATGACGAGACACCTGTGAGAAAGCTGCGTCTACTTTAGGCTTTTTGTTCCACACCTCTGTCTCACCGCTTTCAAATGGAAACCTTCTTCTAAGGGTCTTTGAAAAAAAGGGGGCCCTTTCAGGGTCCTTCCATTCCTTCTTGACGGTGTCCGAGAGGACTTTGTGGACCGGGAAAACCCGGTTTTTAGACTCATCCAGCCCCTGATACATCTTATCGTGTATGGATAACTGAACCTTCTCTTCCTGGATACCCAGGGTAACATAAATTGCCTTGAGTAAGTCCTCCACTTCGTCTAATGACAATTTAAACTTTGAGCTTTTGCTACTATCATCTTCCTCCTCCTCCTCATCTGAATCCCTGAGAGAGGGGAGAGTACTAGTCCCTTCATCTGCCGAATCCCCCTCTGTTTGACCCGAAACTGGGATTTTCGGACTGGGTGGTGGCTGCTGTGGCTCCCCCAAACTTGAGGAGCCTTGTGTGATCATATCCTTCACTGAGCCTAAAGAGCTTGCCAGCTCCTGGACTGAGGAAAAAAGGTCCTTATACTGTTGTGAAGTTTCCTCTTCCACCAGATTTTTAATGCAGGATCTGCACATTGGTTTTTGCCAAGAATCCCTTAAAGGATTTTTGCAAGACGGGCATTTCCTGGGTGTATCCAAGTGACGCCACCAGAATAAAACCAAAGGCCTGGACTAAGTGCCACCACCACTAACGGTTATACAGACCAAGAGCGTTTTAACCTGGACTGGTAACCACAGGCTCCCTCAGGGAGGAACAACAAAACACAAAATTAAGCCCAATATAGTAAGAATAAAAGGCACCGCTGTACCCCTCTTACCTGGGCCTGACCGGTGCTTGCAGCGCCTGTATCCGCCGGTGTTGTCTGTCTCTCCTCCATTGTAGAGCGCAGTCACACAAGTAGCTGGAGATTGACTCCATTTTAAATTTTCCCGGCCGCCCGCGTCATCATCGGGGGCCAGAAACGGAAGCACCGGTCACCTGACCTGCCCCACAGATGCTGCGTTCCAGGCGCTGGGAACCAGCAGCGCCACGCCCCCCCCCGGAAACGGCGTCACCGTGCGTGACGCGGTCGCCAGCCGGGACCCGGAACTGAGAATGCGGACCACCGCCGACCTGCGCCGGCTACCGCTCGGTCACCTGGACCTCTACCGCAGTTCCTGGGCACAACGACACCGTCCCCTGGGAGGCCGAAAGTTCCGCTGAACCGGAGCGTCTGGGGACTCCTGAACGCCCCCTCCCCGTGAAGAGGGGTCAGGATGGTCGCCGCCAACAATATACAGCAAAGGTAAGCTCAAAAAAACTCTCCGCCTTGAGAGAGACAGCTCCCTGGTTCCCTGTGATGCTTCCACCATGGCGGAGGAAACACAATAACTGAGGCCATGGTGGAAGAGGAGGGATCTTAAAGGATCACGTGTGTTTCCTGAGAAATGGGCGGAGCTGCGCTCTCTCCAAGGTTGTCCTGAAAGGCGATTGGAGAAAAACAACACACATAACTGCAGCGTTCACAGAGTGAGGCCTGATCGCTGTGAACGCTAACAGTTTTTTTGGTGGTAATTGAAGCAGGCTATGACAATCAGGTGCTCTTTTTGACTGAGTTGCACTAGTTGTACCTATAAATTTGGAGGCCAAAATGTCCACTAGTGAAGAGGCCTAGACGTTGCTAAACATGACAGATGAGAATGATGAGGAAGTCACCCATCTGTCAGATTCAGCATTGTTTGCTTTTCAGGTATGCCATTTGGCTGCAGCACCGATTTATTCATTTTGATAGCAACAGCGTTTGCTCTCACTATACGAAAATCAGTGACTCCAGCGCTGTAGGAGGTGATTTCACCACCACAGTTAAAACAAAATAAATAAATACAGTGCATGTATGCCCATCATTAGAAGTGGGTGGATGGATGGCGGTATTCTAATGGTGGGCATACCCATCAATCTCTTTTTGTTCAGCCCACAGGCTGCATAAAAAAAAGAAAGAAAGAAAAAGGGATTTTTAAATACAGCTTACCTGTAAAATACTTTTCTTGGAGTACATCACGGGACACAGAGCAGCATATTCATTACTATATGGGTTATATGGAGTACCTTCAGGTGTGGACACTGGCAATCTCAAACAGGAAGTCCCCTCCCTATATAACCCCCTCCCATAGAGGAAGTACCTCAGTTTTGTAGCAAGCAGTATGCCTCCCAAAAATGTTCCCCAAAAGAGGGGTGGGAGCTCTGTGTCCCGTGATGTACGCCAAGAAAAAGGATTTTACAGGTAAGCTGTATTTAAAAATCCCTTTTTCTTTCTCGTACATCACGGGACACAGAGCAGCATATTCATTACTATATGGGATGTCCGAAAGCAATGCTTTAATGAGGGGAGGGAGACATCTTCCAAA
Source organism: Rana kukunoris (assembly GCA_029574335.1). Classification (NCBI taxonomy): domain Eukaryota; kingdom Metazoa; phylum Chordata; class Amphibia; order Anura; family Ranidae; genus Rana; species Rana kukunoris. Next base: position 256,355,339 of record CM056049.1, read on the forward strand.
AAAGGATTTAATTTAGAGGTATACTCAAATACTAGTAAATCCAACTTAAACAAGAAATGTAAATCTCAAATCAAGTCAAGGGAGCCCCCTCAGATCCTGAGGAGCTTGAATCGCGGCCTGTAGTACTGACTGCCCAAAGGCTGTATCCGCATTCCTTCTTACGTCCAATTGATAAAATTTTGTAAACATGTGGACTGACGACCACGTTGCTGCCTTGCATATTCGAGCCATAGAGATCTGATGTGCTGCCCAGGAGGTGCCCATGGCCCTGGTAGAATGGGCCTTTACCGATAAAGGAGGAGGCAACCTCTTCAAACCGCAGGCCTGAACGATTAATTGTTTAATCCATCTTGCGATGGTGGATCAAGCAGCTGCCTGACCCATCTTGGGCCCTTCCGGTAAAACGAACACCACATCTGTTTTCCGAACCTTCTCTGTAGCTTTAAGATAGGCCTTTATGGCCCTGACAATATCCAACGTATGCAGCAACCCCTCCTTTCTAGAGGTGGGTTTTGGAAGAAGGATGGAAGTACCACATCCTGGTTCAGGTGGAAACTGGATATAACCTTTGGTAGAAAGGAAGAATGAGGACGGAACCCCGCCCTATCCTTATGTAAAATGAGATATGGTTCCTTACAAGATAAGGCTGCCAATTCCGATACTCTCCTGGCCGAAACTATGGTGATCAGAAATACCGACTTTCTAGTCAGTAAAACCAAAGGTACCTCAGCCAACGGCTCAAAGGGTTGTTTCTGTAGAGTTGACAGAACAAGATTTAAGTCCCATGGACAAAGTGGTGATTTGACCGGAGGATTAACACGTAAGACTCCCTGTACGAAGATCTTAACCAGCGAGTGGGCGGCCAGCGGCCTCTGAAACCACACTGATAAGGCTGAAATCTGTCCCTAGATCGTGCTTAATGCCAGGCCTTTATCCACTCCTAGCTGGAGAAAACGTAATACTCTATCAATGGTATACTTGCGGGAAACCTATCTCTTAGCCTCACACCAGCCTACGTAGGCCCTCCAAACCCTGTAACAAAATTACCCTGGAGGCCGGCTTTCTAGCCTTAATGAGGGTAGGGATTACCTGCCTAGACAGACCTCTACCCCTGAGAATCAGGGATTCAGCCGCCAGGCCGTCAAATTTAGACGCCGTAATGCAGGGTGGAGAATCGGGCCTTGTGAGAGTAGGTCTGGCCATAGAGGAAGAGTCCAAGGGCCTCCCGCTGCCAATTTCAGGACTAGTGAGTACCATGCCCTCCGGTACCAAGCTGGGGCTACCAGGATAACCGGCCTGTGCTATGATCCTGCGCCACAGGCGGGGTAGTAACTGCAGCGGGGGAAATACATATAGAAGTTATGATTGATGCCAAGGGCAAACCAACACATCGGTTCCGCAGGCCATAGGGTCCCTCGTTCGAGACATGAACCTGTCTAGCTTCTTGTTGAATCCTGATGCCATGACCTCCACGTCTAGCACTCCCCACTTCTGGCAGATTGTCTGAAAAAACTTGTGGATGCAGAGACCACTCCCCCGGCGACAGGGTTTGGCGACTTAGGAAGTACGCCTGCAGGTTGTCCCCCTCGGGAATGAATGTCGCCGATATGCAGGGTACATAAACCTCTGCCCACCGAAAAACCAAGCTCCTCTCACTCTGAGTGGCTTGACTCTTGGTTCCCCCTTGGTGGTTCACATATATGCCACCGCTGTGGCATTGTCTGAATGACTTCTCACCGAGGACCCCTGTAATCTGGATGTCTATGCCAGGAGGGCTAGCCGAGCCGCTCTGATCTCCCAGACCTTGATGGGCAGCTGCTTCTCCGCCTCTGCCCAAGTTCCTTGGCGAGTGAACCCGTTCAAGACCGCTCTCCAGCCTTCCAGACCACTGGGCAGAACCAAGCTACTAGAATTGGTGTCTGTGGGACACAAGCGTGGAAGCGTGTGGTATCGCCTCGAACATGGCCATTAGTCTGCCTAGTAATCGCATACATAGGCGAATAGTTGGTTCTCTTTTGCTTAGAACCAACTGAATCAATCTTTTGATAGCCTCGACCTTTACCAGGGGCAGGAACACCCATCTTCTGTTCTGTGTCTAATCTCATGCCGAGATATTCCAACTGCTTTGTAGGTTGAAATGCTGATCTTTCCCCGGTTTAGGACTCAGCCAAACCTCTCGAGGTACTGAACCATGAGGGCTACTACGCATTCCACCAAGGAAGCGAGTGATCTTATGATTAAGAGGTCGTCCAGGTATGCTAGGACCGAGATCCCTTGGATCCTTTAGACTGACTAGAATTGGAGCTAGGACCTTCGTGAATACCCGGGGGCCGTAGCCAGCCCGAAGGGGGGCGCCACGAATTGGAAGTGACGCTGTATCACTACGAAGCGTACAAACAAAAAATATTTGATGTGGCTGAAAGACTTGGTACATGAAGGTAACCATCCTTTATGTCTATAGAAGCCAGATCCTTCTGGAGTGTGGCGGCTGCTGACCGAACAGATTCTATCCGTAAAGAGCGAACCCTTAGGTAAGCATTTAAACCTTTTAGGTCCAAAATTGGTCTGACATCGCCGATGGGCCTTGGTATGACAAACAGATTGGAATAGAAACCTAGCCCCTGTTCTTGGGCTGGTACCTCTACCATTATGCCCTGGTAAAGCAGATGATCCAACGCCGCCCGCATTGAGGCCTTCCTTGTGGAGGAAATTTTAGAAATTCTAATCTGTAGCCTGTGGCCACAGATGATCGGACCCCCTCTGTCGGGGATCGATCCCCAGAGGCCTGTCCTTGCGATCCATTGTTAAAAGTTTGATCGTGCAGGAGGTCCGTACTGCCTGGAATTTGAGGGCCCCGGAACAGGGGGGAGCTGCCTTTTAAACGCAGGACCCCGGAACTTCTCTTGACTGGTAAAAGGGTACTTTTGCCACTTGAAACAGTCTGAATGTATTTATCCAGATCTTTCCATGGAAGGGCAAACCTGCCAGCAGTCTTTTACATGGGGCTCGGCCGCCCAGTTCTTCATAAGAGCCTTCTCATATGCACTAAAAATAGTGACAATGAGACGCTTGCTGGATGGAGTCTTTTTATAACCTCTACCGCAAAGCACAGAGCTCTGGGAATATCCAATAACTCCTCTGCCTATTGGGCAGGGATGTCTTAAGCATCTGTTTTGTCTGGTTCTTTAACGCCTGACAAAACTCCAATTGCAGCCACTGCTGGCTGTAGCCAAGGATGCTGGAAAAGTGTCTCTAAACGTTTATCGACCGGGACCTTAAACATTTGTATGTTTCCCCTTAGGCCAGTTAATGATTTATTCACCCCTGAGATGGCTGCGTCCACAGTTGGGAGCGCCCCCTTTCTTAGAAAAATGTCTTTTCCATAGGGTAAATAACAGAAAACCTTCCAGGTGGTCTCCCATCCAGGCACTAATCCAGGCCCGACCCTGCTTAGCCTCCGAGATCAGACGAGATCGGGCGCTTTCCGGGAGATGTGGCCTCAAGGACCTCACGGGTAGTTGAAAAGCAGTGCCCGAACCGGGACCTGAACCCTCAGACCAAAAGTCCGATGCTCTACCGACTGAGCCATCCGGGCCCCTTTTAAAGAGCAATTGGTCAGGGGAAAGAGTGCAAGCACAAATATTTCCTGGCAGACGTGCATAAAGACTACCCTCTCGTCAGCTTTAGGCGGCAGAAAAAATTCTGTCCGGTCGTCCCAATCCTGGAAAAACCAATTCCTCTAACAGAGGATGGACCGGAAAAGCTGCGTTGCTTAACCACTTGCCCACCGGGTTTGTTTTTCAGATTCGGTGTTTACGAGACTAAAACTGTTTTTTTTGCTAGAAAATTACTTAAACCCCCCAAACATTATATATTTTTTTTTTTCTAACACCCTAGAGAATAAAATGGCAGTCATTGCAATACTTTTTGTCACACCGTATTTGCGCAGCGGTCTTACAAGCGCACTTTTTTTGAAAAAAAAACACTTTTTTGAATAAAAAAATAAGACAACAATAAATTTGGCCCAATTTTTTTATATATTGTGATAGATAATGTTACGCCGAGTAAAATGATACCCAACATGTCACACTTAAAAATTGCGCCCGCTCGTGGCATGGCGTCAAACTTTTACCCTTAAAAATCTCGATAGGCAACGTTTAAAAAATTCTACAGGTTGCATTTTTTGAGATACAGAGGAGGTCTAGGGCTAGAATTATTGCTCTCGCTCTAACGATCGCGGCGATATCTCACTTGTGTGGTTTGAACACCGTTTTCATATGCGGGCGCTACTCGCGTATGCGTTCGCTTCTGCGCGCGAGCTCGTCGGGACGGGGCGTTTTACATTTTTTTTTTTGTTTTCTTATTTATTTTTAATTAGTTTATAATTTTATACATCGAAATAAATTAAAAAAAAAAAATTATCACTTTTATTCCTATTACAAGGAATGTAAACATCCCTTGTAATAGAAAAAAGCATGACAGGTCCTCTTAAATATGAGATCTGGGGTCAAAAAGACCTCAGATCTCATATTTAGGCTTAAATGCAAAAAAAGAAAAAAAAAAAAAAAATGTCATTTTTCAAATTTCAGAAAAAAAAAATGTTTCTTTAAGACGCTGGGCGGAAGTGACGTTTTGACGTCACTTCCGCCCAGCAGAGCTGTGGGGGACGGGTGGGGGCGATTTTTCCCTCACTCGTATCCCAACACAGCCAGCAAGAGGACCCGATCGCCTCCGCCGTTACCGACGGCTCCGGTAAGCGGCGGAGAGCGCGGGAGAGCGGCGGGAGGGGGGGGGGGCCCCTCTCCCGCCACCGATAACGGCGATCTTGCGGCGAATCCGCCGCTGGGACCGCCATTATCGTGTACAGCACTGCCCATGGAAAAGATGGATATCTCGGTTGTGGCAGCAGCTGCTGCCGTTACCGAGATATCCATCTTTAAAGTCATGACGTATTTTGACTATGACACCATGGGCAAGTGGTTAAAGGCGCTTTTAAAAGAACCCAAAGAGGATACCGCAGGAACCTGAGGCTCTGGAAATGGCAAATTAAATGCCGAGCGGACCATGTCTGTCAAAGACTGGACCCACAGACTCTCCGTCTGGGAGGCTGAAAACGATTCTTCAGTGGTAGATCCTTCCTCTAGGTTCTGTCCCTTTTGGCGATGGGGACCAGTCCGCTTCTTGCCAGAAAAAGAGCCAGCGATCATAGCTGTTAACTTTTTTCTCTAGCCCCCCTAGGGTGACGGCTAGCATCTCCTCTGTGAAAACACAGGGTTGGGCCGACCTGGGCCAGCCTCAGCACCAGACCCCCTTAATGGCTTATCCAGGGTGACCCCTATAGGAATAACCTGTGGGGAAAGTATTGGCATATCATCAGAACCAGAGGAGGAACCCCTTTGTCTTTTCTTTTTTTGTTTGTGTTTTGATCCTGAACCCTTGGAAGCCATAATACAAAACCGAGGGACTCCGCTTACAACAACAGACTGTTATAGCCAGGAGTACAAAAAATAAGGTTTAGGGGACAATAGGATCACTAATGCCCAAAAACGGTGGGGCTCAGTATGTTTTCCTTTATAATATTATTCACAACATACAGCCCCACCCCCAACATGTTTGCCAGCATTCAACCTGTTGCCAAGGGGATTTTGGCTTAACAAAAAGTATTGGAGCTGACTCCAGCATGTAGTACCCCTTCTCGCCACCGGGAGTCACTGTGTTGCCAGCTCTATGTCCTCTCTCTCTCCAGCTCAGCTCTGAACTGAGCTAAGAACGCGCCTGCTGTGTATAACAGCAATTGAAGGCACGCCCACTCTACACTGCAGTCACGCTCCCCGACCCCCCCCCCCCCCCCCTCCCGAACGGCGCGAAAATTTTCTATATGCATGCGCGCGTGCACGCGCGCGCGCGCGACTGTCGGGGGGGGGGGGAGAGCCCAGGAGGAGACGCACTCTGGAGCCCAGGAATGCAGGATGGAGGACGCATCAGGCGGCAGATTTTGAATCCCGGCAAGGTAAGGCTAAAACAGGCCCCTAAGGAGTCCCTTTAGCCTAGAGACAGATCTTTTTTTTTTTTTAAAAAGATCTTCAACCAGCGAGCAGCAGGTAGCTAGCAAACATACATAGATAGGTAGGGGGATCAAGTGATGGGGGGAAACATTTCAGGGCATCCTGTCCATCAGACATAGTGACCATGGTGCCAATGCAGAGCATACTCAAGGCTACCCCCCTTAAGATCTCCCCTGGAGAGCCTGCTGTCGAACCAAGTCCCGCAGGCTCCCCTCTTACCTGCTCCATGCCGCAGGACGTTTTGCAAAACGGTCCAATCTTCTCCCATCTCCGTGGGTAGCGTAGTAGACCTTCAGGCCCTGGGGTCCTATGAAGGTACCCACTGTCCTGGACCTATATAGCACCCTGGCAAACAGGAACTTATGGTCTTTACGAACTCCAAGTCCTGGGCCCAGGGTCCAGCCCTCCAAAGAGGAGCATTATAGGCAAAACCCCACGGTTTGGGGCCCGGGTACTGTCCACTTTGGCACTGAGGCTCCTTGGACAGATCCGGTTAGCCCGCCCTTAATCCCAAGGATGTGGAGCAAAGCTATTCCGTGACCAACACCTAAGACACTGGCGAAAAAACTGAGGTACTTCCTCTATGGGAGGGGGTTATATAGGGAGGGGACTTCCTGTTTGAGATTGCCAGTGTCCACACCTGAAGGTACTCCATATAACCCATATAGTAATGAATATGCTGCTCTGTGTCCCGTGATGTACGAGAAAGAAAGAAGAACATTACAATATATGCCCAACAAGGACCAGCAACGTACTGGTATGTTGCTGGACTTTGAGTGATTATACCAGAATGATGCCTGCAGGTTTAGGTATGATCTTGGCATCGTTCTTTTCAGCTAGAGGTCAGCTTTCATGTAAAAGCAATCCTAGCGTCTAATTAGCCTGTAAGGAACTACATTTTGCTTGCCTGTATTGGAGAACTTTTTCCAGTTTCTTTTATGTATGCAGTATTTTTACAAATAAAACACCTTAAGAGACATTCTACACTATACTACTACTAAGCACCGTTTGACCCCCTTGAATAATGGAGGCCGCAGGCTCTCTGGTAAGCCCTTTATCCTAATGAGGTGACAGGTATCACAGTGTCAAGCACTCGGTCTACACTCCATATTGCACATGAGATCCCTTCAATTAGATTTGAGCTACACATGAACTTTTGATATCTGCACTGTTTTTTGCACTTATATTGCACTTTAACACATGCCTGTGCATTATCGTGTATGCATTTTGTTATCTGCATCATTGCACATTAATTGTATTGAATTGCACATTTGCATTGTTCTATATGCATTTTGTTGTCTACACTATTGTACATTAATTACATTGAATTGCACATTGACACACAACATTCACACATGGGGTTATTTTTTTTCCATAACTTAGCACTGCACTTTATTATTTGTAATGTTAAAGTGCCACCATTGTTAGTTTTGTTCACATTGTGTTAATTTGTAGATGGTATATTGTTAGGCATTAGTAAACAGTTGTGCAATTAAAAAAAAAAAAAAAAGGAGCACGTGTATCCGTTTGCGAGCTTTGCACTTTATTACTTCCACTTTCTCTTCTGGAATTCAGGGAGTTGCAGGTGCGGTAGTCTCTCACAATCGGCTAGCGCACCCCATTTAAAATAAAAAATCTATTCACCCAGCTGCCAGTGCCCCCCTGCTGGTCTGGGCTTTGTACAGTAGGAGTGGTAGTAGCCCCTTATCCACAGCCCTGTTTGGGGTCAAGTGTAAACCACACCCTCACTCAACGAAAAACACAGCATGTTTTCAGGGACATGATACCACATGCTGCCACAACACCATGCAGTTGCATTGTTAAACAAAAAGGTCAGACTTTTATTTTTTCGCATTTCATGCAGGTACTGCAGCCTATTCAATAGAATAGGCTGCTATGCCCGAGCAAGCGCAGCATGCAGGATATGCTACAGTGTGAACCTAGGCTAATGCATATGCATATGTTGAGCACGTGTTTTAACCACTTAAAGTGGTGTTCTGCCCAAAAAAGAAAAAAAATGTAAAAGCCAGCAGCGACACATACTGCAGCTGCTGACTTTTAATAATAGGACACTTAGCTCCTTTCTCCTATCAGCAAGGGGGGGGGGGAGCCCCGGGGCGATGTCACGGCTCCGCAGCCCGGACTACCAGAAGTGGGATAGGGATATCCCTAACTGAAAGGTGTCAATTGTGGCATTGGGGCGGATACGATGAGCGAAAGTATCACTTTTGGGTGGAACTCTGCCTTTAGGACCAAGCCCCTTTCTGAGATTTGTTGTTTACAAGTTAAAAACTGTTTTTTGCTAGAAAATTTCTTAGAGCCCCCAAACCTTACAAAATAGAATATATATATATATATATATATATATATATATATATATATATATATATATATATATATATACACACACCCTAGAGAATAAAATGTCCGTTGTTGCAATACTTTGTCACGCCGTGTCTGTGCAGCGGTCTTTTTGGGAAAAAATAATTCTCTCTCAGTTTAGGCCGATATATTTTCTACATATTTTTGGTATAAAAAAAAATAAAGCATATATTAGTATAAAAGTTATAGCTTCTACAAAATAGGGGATAGATTTATGGTATTTTTTTTTTTAATTAGTAATGGCGGCGATATGCAATTTTTATCGTGACTGCGACATTATGGTGGACACATCAGACACTTTTTGGGACCATTGTCATTTATACAGAGATCAGTGCTATAAAAATGCACTGATTATTGTGTAAATGACACTAGCAGGAAGGGGTTAAACGCTAGGGGGCGATGAAGGGGTTAAGTGTGTGCTAGGGAGTGATTTTAACTGTGGGGGGATGGGCTACCAGTAAAATGACAGCTATCACTGCTCCCGATCACAGGGAGCAGTAGATCCCTGCCATGTCACTAGGCAGAACAGTGAAATGCCTTGTTTACATCTCCCCGTTCAGACGCTCCATCAGATGATCGTAGGCACGCTCACGAGCACACGGCGGCAAATTCAAAGCAAAATACAGGTACGTTGCTTTGCACAGCTGTGCCATTCTGCCGAAGTATATGCGGCAGTCGGCAAGTGGTTAACAGGTCAAGGGAGGATGTGTAAAGAAGAGAAGGGGTCCGAGGACAGAACCTTGGAGGTACCCCTACAGAAAGGCAGTGAAGAGGAGAAAACAGAGTTATAGGTCACACTGAAAGAGTGCTGTGATAGGTAGGAGGAGAGCCAGGAGAGTCCAGAGACTTAAAGGTCAAGAGAGTGGATTTTTTTTGAAGAGGAGGGGATCGTCAACAGTACCAAAGGCTGCAGAGAGGTTGAGTAGTACGAGTATGAAGTAGTGGCCATTGGTTTTAGCAGTTAGTAGGTCATTAGTGAGTTTCAGTAGGTGCAGTTTCAGTGGAGTGCAGCAAGCGGAAGCCAGACTGTAAGGGGTCAAGAAGTTTGTCGTCAGTGAGGTAGGAACTAAGACGGTTGTAAACTAAGCCTTCTAAAAGTTTTAATGCAAACGAGAGCAAGGACATGGGTCTTAAAGCGGAGGTCCACCCTAAAAAAAAAAAAGTGCCAAAAAAAAAATAGAAATAAATAAATGTATACTTGCCAGAAATGGCTGTTGCTAGACAGATCGTCCTAATCTGCCACTTCCTCTTCCGCAGTGGTTTTCTCTCTTCTCCTCTTCGTGCTGCCTCCTGGGACCTTGTGTGTGTCCCAGGAGGCAGCCACCCATTCACAAAGCGCTGTGCGACTCGCGCATGCGCAGTAGGAAACAGGCAGTGAAGCCGCAAGGATGGCGGCGCCGGGACCCGGTCTGAGTGACGGATTGGCCTCAGACGGCCGACATCTCGGGCAACCTGGACAGGGAAGTGTGCTTATTAACCACTTCAATACTGGGCTTTTATACCCACCTCAATACCGGGCCTATTCTGGCACTTCTCTCCTACATGTACAAATCATCATTCTTTTGCTAGAAAGTTACGCAGAAACCCCAAACATTATATATATGTTTTTTTTAGCAGACACCCTAGGGAATAAAACGACGGTCACTGCAACATTTTATCTTGCACGGTATTTGCGCAATCATTTTTCAAACGCCTTTTTTTTGGGGAAAAAAATGGTTTCACGAATACAAAATAAATAAATAATAAAAAATCAAAAAACAAAAACAGTAAAGTTAACCCAATTTTTTTGTAAAATATGAAAGATTATGTTACACCGAGTAAATAGATACCCAACATGTCACGATTTAAAATTGCTCGCACTCATGGAATGGCGCCAAACTTCGGTACTTAAAAAATCTCCACAGGCAACGCTTTGTAAATCTAAACTGGTAACCTGTAAAAATTTTCAGAGGAGGTCTAGTGCGAGAATTATTGCTGGAACTCTAACGCACGCAGCGATACCTCACATATGTGGTTTGAACGGCATTTACATGTGGGTGGGACTTACGTGTGCGTTTGCTTCTGCGCGCGAGCTACCGGGGACAGGGGCCTTTTAATTTTATTACATTTTTTTTAATCACTTTTATTCCTATTACAAGGAATGTAAACATCCCTTGCAATAGGAAATGTGTTTGACAGGTCCTCTTTATGGAGAGTTGCGGGGTCAACAAGACCCTGCATCTCTCCTCCAGGCTGGAAAGCATTAGACCGTAAAAAAAATGTCACCGATCTCATGCTTAGTATTGCTTACTAGCCGCAATCGCGGCTTTGTTTACTTCCGGGTGTGACGTCATCACATCGTGCCCGAGCCTGCGGCGGTCATAGAGATGACTGGTGACCATCTGGTCACCAGTCATTTCTATGCTTCCTTCCTACGCCAGACAATTCTTTCTCCGGGCCCCCGATGTCACGGGAGAGCCCGGAGAAGCACCGGATGGCGGCGGGGGGGGGGGGGGTGTCCCCCCCCGCCGTCTATAAGAACAATCAAGTGGCGGAACTCCCACTATGATCATTCTTATTGTGCACAGAATCGCCGGCACTAAAGAATGATATCTGAATGATGCCTCTAGCTGCAGGCATCATTCAGTTATCCCCCCGCAAAGCCCAGGACGTCATATGACGTCCACCCAGGATGGGAGATCCCATCTGTGGATGTCAAATGACTATGGGCCAGTATTGAAGTGTTAAAAGTCAGCAGCTACAGTATTTCTAGCTGCTGACTTAATTTTTTTTTACAGCCGGACATCCCCTTTAAGTTGTTCAGGCTGGTGGGATCCAGTGAGGATTTTTTTAAGTATGGGGGTGATCAGGGTATGTTCTAGAGCAGTGGTCTCCAAACTGCGGCCCGAGGGCTGGATGTGGCCCTTTGCTGGCCATTACCCAGACCCTTTGGGCACTATTCCTCCCACTGATACAAGACACTATGATGGTATCTGACACCAAAAATGGAGCACCATTTCTCCTACCGACACAAATCATGAGGGCTCTATTCTTCCCTAGGATACCAACAATGGGGCACTATTCCAAATACCAAATGTGGGGATGTGAACTCCCACTGATGCTAGGACCATTTCTACTCCTGCTGGCCACAATCCGGCCCTCCTAAAGTCTGAAGGACAATAAACCGGCCCTTTGTTTAAAATGTTTGGAGACCCCTGTTCTAGAGGGATGGGGAAGGTGCCAGTAGAGAGGGAAATATTGAAGATTTGAGTGAGGGAGCATATAGAAGAAGAAGGTGACTGTAGATGTGTCTGACCTCTTGGTAAATGTCTTCCATCCATATGTAAACTCTACTCTGTTGGACTATCTGCCATATAAAAAATATTTGTGACCTCCAATTATAGTGTATAGTTCATTACCAAAAGTATTGGGACACCTGCCTTTACAGGCAAATGAACTTTAATGGCATCCTAATCTTAGTCAGTAGGGTTCAATATTACATTGGCCCACCCTTTGCGGCTTCAACTCTTCTGGGAAGGCTGTCCACAAAGTTGAGAAGTGTCTATGGGAATGTATGACCATTCTTCCAGAAGTGCATTTGTGAGGTCAGGCACTGATGTAGGGTTCAATATTACATTGGCCCACCCTTTGCGGCTTCAACTCTTCTGGGAAGGCTGTCCACAAAGTTGAGAAGTGTCTATGGGAATGTATGACCATTCTTCCAGAAGTGCATTTGTGAGGTCAGGCACTGATGTGGACGGAAAGGCCTGGTTTGCAGTCTCCGCTCTAATTCATCCCAAAGGTGTTCTATTGGGTTGAGGTCAGGACTCTGTGCAAGCCAGTCAAGTTCCTCCACCCCAAACTCGCCCATCCATGTCTTTATGGGCCTTTCTTTGTGCACTTGTGTAAATCAGGAGGGGAAAATATGGAGTGGGATTGTTTTTCAGGGGTTGGGCTTGGCCCCTTAGTTCCAGTGAAGGGAACTTTTTAGGCGTCAGCATACCAAGACATTTTGGACAATTTCATGCTCCCAACTTTGTGGGAACAGTTTGGGAATGGTCCCTTTCCAGTTCCTACATGACTGTGCACAAAGCAAGGTTCATAAAGACACGAATGAGCGAGTTTGGGGTGGAGGAACTTGACTGGCCTGCACAGAGTCCTGACTTTAACCCGATAGAACACCTTTGGGATGAATTAGAGTGGAGACTGCAAGCCAGGCCTTCTGATCCAACCTCAGTGTCTGACCTCACAAATGTGCTTCTGGAAGGCAGGCGACCCAATACTTTTGGTAATATAGTATATTTCGCCCTGTCTGTCTAGACCAGGGGTCTCCAAACTGCGGCCCGGGGGCCAGATGCGGCCCTTTGCTAGCCTTTACCCGGCCCTCAGGGCTTTTTTCCTTCCACTGATATGAGGCACTATTTTTCCCACAAGGAGGCACTTTTTCTTCCACTGATACTAATGATGAGATAAAATTACTTCTACTAATAGGGGCACTACTCTTTATCTTACTGGTTGCAAACTATGAGGCCATATTTATTCTCACCAATGCTGAGCCCGGGGCTTTTTCTGCCCCCGCTGACCACAATCCGGCCCTCCTATAGGCTGAAGAACAATAAACACTGGCCCTTTGTTTGAAAAGTTTGGAGACCCCTGGTCTAGACTGTAAGCTCCATGAGCATGGCCCTTCTATACTGAACTGTCTCTCTCTACATTGTAAAGAACTGTGTAAACTGTTGGCTCTATATAAATCCTGTATAATAATTATTCTCAGGCAATAAAACACATAATTATAAATGGATCCAAAATGTATTAACTCAAACACTGAGTGGAGTTCAATTAAAGATCTGTATTAGAGCCCAACACAATATTGTGCGCTTCACTTTCTCTTCCCCAGTCTTTGACCTGTGAGGTTAATCAGTAAACTTGCCTTATATTTACTACAAATGTAATATAATTACTAACACATCATACACAACAGGCCAATGAAAACATTGCTGCTAATGTTCTACTTCTAACATTCACAAACCCGACACCCACAGCCCGGCTCCTTCCGCCTCCCCCCAAAATGCGGGTTACCCTTTCCTAGATGACATTGCAGATCGCCAACTTCAACTCCTACTACACACAGGTCACGTGAACAGGCGAGGGCGGAGTCCAGCTCGGTGCTTCGCAATGCTCTGATTCGCTGCAGGCGATCACGCATTCGGGTGCGGGGAGATGTTTTTTTTTTTCCCTTACGTGACACTTGTAGTGGGAGCGGCTTGCGAGCCTGGTGCGCTCTGATTGGTAGAAATCGGATCACTCGACATATGGGTGGCTGGGCGGGAAAGCGTATGAGTCGTCAAATGAGGCGAGAATGTGTGATGACACGCTGTGAGGTAAAATAGTAATGTTATGTCTGGTGCAATGGGAAAATGAGCTGTCAGCTCTGTGTGGGAAGCGGTGTGATATTACATCACTTGGTTTCGTGTGTGGCTTAACGTGCCATGTAGGTCCATAATGACCCTAATAACTGATATGTATATAAAATGAAGAAACATAGTAAAAATAAAAACTATTAGGATAAAACAATTCAGTTTTACTTTTCTAATTGTATAAAATGCTTTGTGTATTTGCAGGGCCGCCATCAGGAATTTTGGGGCCCCTTACACAGCTTCAGGCATGGGCCCCCTGGAGCAAACAACCGGGAGGGGGGGGGGGGGGTGCTGCCGCGAATTGAGAAGCGGGGGGGCCGCTTACAAAATGAAAAATATATATAAAAAGGGGGGGGGGGGGTAGCCGTCCGGGGCCCTGGGGACCTCTGTGCCCTTTAATAAAAAAAAAAATAGAGAATATATATATATTATATATATATATATATATATTTTTTTTAAAAAGGGTGGTTGCCAACTGGGTCTCCGGGGACCTTATTTTTTTTTTTATAAAAGGAAATTACAAAAAAAGGGGGCTTTCATTTCGGGACCTCTGGGCCCTTTAATAAAAAGAAACTTCTGGGCCCTTTAAAAAAAAGAAAGAAATAAAAAAAAATATATATATAAAAAAGAAATAAACATTTATATATATATAAATAGAAAAAAACAAGGGGGTTGCCTTTCAGGGCCCTGGGGACCTCTGGGCCCTTTAATAAAAATATATAAACAAAAATAAAAAATACAATTATAAAAAAAGGGGGTTTGACAGATGGGGCCCTGGGGAAATATAAAAAAGGAGGATTGTCATCCGGGGGCCCTGGGGACCTCTGGGCCCTTTAATAATAATAATAATATATATATATATAATATAAATATAAAAATAAAAGAAATAAAAAAATATATAAAAAATATATTTTTTTTTATAAAAAAAGGGAGGTTGTCATCTGGGGATCTCCAGGTCCACCTCTAAAAAAAATAAAAGAAAAAAAATTGGCCCTTTAATAAAAAATAAAAGAAAAATATATTAAAAAAATATATTTTTTTATAAAAAAATATATTTTTTTTTATAAAAAAAAAAAAAAGGGCTTGCCATCTGTGACTCTGGTGGCCTCCAGGCCCCTGGGGATCTCTAAAAAAATAAAAGAAAACAATTTGGCCCTTTAATAAAAAATAAAAGAAAAATATATTAAACAAATATATTTTTTTTATAAAAAAATATACTTTTTTTTATAAAAAAAAGGGCTTGCCAACTGGGGCCCTTGGTGGCCTCCGGGCCCCTGGGGACCTTCGGACCCCTAAAAAAAAAAAAGGTTTTTTTTTTTTTTTTTTTTTTTTTTTTAGGGTGGTTCCCATCCGGGCCCCTGGGGACCCCGGGCCCCTTACAGGTGTAATGCCTGTACCCCCCTGACGGCGGCCCTTTGTATTTGACTGTGCCAGGTACTTCTTTCTACAGCCTGACAATGCAGTTACCTCTGTAGTAGAGCGTTGTCACCTTGTTAAACGTTGTTCCGTCATGCAGGCAGAATGTAGCAGCCATGTAAATTATCCTTCTATGTAGCAAAATGATCCTGCCTACCATGTAGCGTTGCCACCTGTTCGGTATTCACACAGACAGTCCGGGTTTTGAATCATGTGTCCGTGTTTCAGTCCCCTTGTAACCCAGACACATTTTTTCAGACATTAATGTCATTCGGAACAGAGCCTGACATGAGGGTGAGAGGGCACTATGTACACTGCATTACATTTCTCTTTGGAGCAGCCAAAGGTATCCCAGGTCCTATAGAGCAGGGGTCTCCAAACTTTCTAAACAAAGGGCCAGTTTATTGTCTTTCAGACTTTATGGGGACTGGACTGTGGCAGGAGTGGGCATTTTCCTGGCATCAGTGAGAGTAAACATCACCACATTTGGTGTTAGTGGGAGGATTAGTGCCCCGTCAATGGTATCATTGGCAGGAATTGTATTGTGTTGGTGTCAGTGGCAGAATAGTGTCTCATATCAGTGGGAGGAATAGTGCTCATAGGGCTGGATAAAGGCAAGCAAATGGCCACATCTGGCCCCTGGGCCGCAGTTTGGAGACCACTGCTATAGAGTATATTAACCCCTTAAGGACCGCCGCATGTACATATACGTCGGCAGAATGGCACGGACAGGCACATTGGCGTACCTGTACGTCCCTGCCTAGACGTGGGTCGGGGGTCCGATCGGGACCCCCCCCCCCCCCCGGTACTTGCGGCGGTCCCCCCGTGGCTCTGGGAGCGATCCGTGATGAGGGGGCGGCTGTTCGTTTTTGTCCGCCCCCTCCAGATCGCTCCCAGCCAATCCGCTTCCTCCTCTGCCTGAACTGTAAACACAGGCAGAGGAGGAAGTGATGTCACCACTCGCGGGCATGTTTTTATAGCGTTAGAAAATTTATGGGGTACCTAACGCTATAAAAACATGGCGGCAAAACTCAAAAAAGAACTAGCTACCTAGCGACACTAATACAGCGATCAGAAAAACGATCGCTTAGTGACGCTGGCAATAGAGGGTGAAAGGGTTAACTCTAGGGACAATTAGGGGTTAAAACCTTTATTAGGTACCCCCATACATTTTCTAATAAAGGGTTTAACCCCTAATTGCCCCTAGAGTTAACCCTTTCACCTCCTATTGCCAGCGTCACTAAGCAATCGTTTTTCTGATTGCTGTATTAGTGCCGCTAGGTAGCTAGTTATTTCTTAAGGTTCGCCCGCTAGGTTTTTATAGCGTTGGGTACCCCCATACATTTTTTAATAAAGATTTTAACCCCTGATTGCCCCTTGAGTTAACCCTTTCACCCCCTATTGCCAGCGTCACTAAGCGATCGTTTTTCTGATCGCTGTATTAGTGTCGCTGGTGCCGCTAGGTAGCTAGTTAGTGCCAGTAACAAAGCATACACCCCCCATATGTGGAATTACACCTCAAAATACATTCTGCTGCTTCTCCTGAGTACGGGGATACCACACGTGTGAGACTTTTTGGGAGTCTAGCCGCGTACGGGACCACAAAAACCAATCACAACCTTCAGGCTTTCTAAGGGTGTACATTTTTGATTTCACTCCTCACTACCTATCACGGTTTCGAAGGCCATAAAAAGCCAAAATAGCACAAAAAAAAACCAAATGACCCCATTTTGGAAAGTAGACACCCCAAGCTATTTGCTGAGAGGCATGTCGAGGCAAAATCAGCAATATGTATAATTGCACCCCAAAATACATTCTGCTGCTTTTCCTGAGTATAGGGATACCACATGTGTGGGACTTTTTGGGAGCCTAGCCGCAAACGGGACCCCGAAAATCAATCACCGACTTCAAGATTTGTGTGAGTGAAATCAAAAATGTATGGTTTTCGGGGTCCCGTACGCGGCTAAACTCCAAAAAAGTCCCACACATGTGGTATCCCCCCGTACTCAGGAGAAGCAGCAGAATGTATTTTGGGGTGCCATTCCACATATAACCATGGCATGTGTGAGAAATATATCATTTAGTGACAACTTTGTTCCACAAAAAATTAGTTTGTCATATTCCCGCAACTTGTGCCAAAATATAAAATATTCCATGGACTCAACATGCCTCTCAGCAGTTTCCTGGGGGTGTCTACTTTCCAAAATGGGGTAATTTGGGGGGGTTTTGTACTTCCCTGCCATTTTAGCACCTCAAGAAATGAGATAGGCAGTCATAAAATAAAAGCTGTGTAAATTCCAGAAAATGCACCCTAGGTTGTAGACGCTATAACTTTTGCGAAAACCAATAAATATACGCTTATTGCGATTTTTTTTTTTTTTTTTACTAAAGACATGTGGCTGAATACATTTTGGCCTAAATGTTTGACTAAAATTTCGTTTATTCGATATTTTTTACTTTTTGTTATAAGAACCGCTATTGCGGTCAGCCATTTTACTGTGGCCGTATCTTGCTCTATCTGAGGCGTCCCACGGCCATCTTGGAGGTGGTTTTGGCCTTTATTGCTGACTTCTACGGCACGCAGCATGGGTCTCCTCGCGGTTACCTCACAGCTTTTTCCCCTCACAACACGCTGTGTACTGAGGGCGGGCATTGGCGCTGAAGTCTCCTCCTGTGGTTGGTGAGTCCCCTGGGAAACCCCCGGTCAGCGCAGCAGGAGGGTGGGCTTTTCTTTAGGTCTGAATAGGTTCCTGAGAGCTGTCTGGATGTAGTCAGTATCTGGTTCTTCTTCCCCAAACATGCCTGAGGTGGCAGCTGGTGCCCCTGCACCTGCAGTTCCCATGGACACTTTGTCGGCAGTCCTGGAATCATTTGTTGCCAGGGTGGAAGCGACGTGCGGGCGTAAGAGGGGTAAAGAGTGCCCCTGCCATCCCCTGGGGAATGCTCTGACTCCGACCAGGACCTGGCTGCAGCTCAGGTCCCTGGTTCTGTGTAGTCTGAAGATGTGGACCAGGACCTTCCTTGTCAGTGCACTTATCAATGCTGTAAGGGACTCCCTTAAGTTGGATAGTGCTACTGAGGCATCCTCTGAGGCATCAGTCTTTTTTCGGTCACACAAATCAGACCGCTCTGTGAAGGTTTTTCCTTATGTTTCCTTCTTTGACAAATTTATTGATAATGAATAGGAAAAGCCAGAGAAGG
Source organism: Rana kukunoris (assembly GCA_029574335.1). Classification (NCBI taxonomy): domain Eukaryota; kingdom Metazoa; phylum Chordata; class Amphibia; order Anura; family Ranidae; genus Rana; species Rana kukunoris. The sequence goes on from CM056049.1 coordinate 256,373,799, forward strand.
CTTTTGTAGTTCCTCAGCGCCTGGTGCTTCGGTACCCCTTTGAGGAGAGCCTCTTGAAAAAATGGGCCTGTCCTCCGTTAGTGGACCCCCCCCGGTTGCTAGGTTAAATAAGGTGACCACTCTCCCTATAGAAGGGACTCCTGCCTTCAAGGACCAGACTGATAGGAGGTCTGAAGCACTGACCGCTCCATGTTTACCATGCTGGGGTCTGCCCTGCGGTCTATTGTGGCCGCAATCCTGGTGTCTAAGACACTCACTGAATGGGCAAAGATTTTGCACCAGACTGTGGAGGAGCACCAACTCCCTTCTATTAGGCTGGCTGACAAGCTGGTCCAGGGCCTTGTATATGTCTGTGATGCTACACTGGATGCAGCCCCCTTGATATCCCGAGCTTCTGTTTCGGTGGTGGTTTTGCGCCGCCTGATTTGGCTAAAATACTGGTCTGCTGACCAAGCTTCCAAAAGAGCCCTGGCAGATTCACCCTTCAAAGGTGGGAGGCTTTTTATTTCCTCGCTGGACGACATTATCAAGGATGTCCCTGGGGGTAAGAGCACTCTTCTAAGCCGGGTCCTTCTTTCCCCACGCAGAAGCGGTATTTTCGCCAGTCAGGGCCCGCGGGTAAACCCTCCCAGGCCAACAAAGGCTCAGCTGGGGGACAGAGACGTCCCTGGGTGTGTAAGCCGAACAATCCGGAATTCCAAGCCCACCACTGCATGAAGTCTTGCCCCGCCTGACTCATGGGTGGGGGGACGGCTTCACAGGTTCACCGCTCGATGGACCTCCCTGCTCTCCGACCAGTGGGTCTGCGGGGTGGTCTCTTTGAGGTAAAACATAGTTTCTTTCCTATCCACCAAACGGATTCTTTCCTTCAAGTCTCCCTCTTCTTCCGGCTCGTCGGTCTGCCCTACTGTGCAGGACTTGCTAAGTTGCTGGGTCATTTTACCGTTCCGCATGGAATCCATTCGTTCGATGGTAGCTGCGCTCCATCCGGGTGACTTTATGCCGTCCTTGGACATCAAGGACGCATACTTGCATGTCCCAATTTGCGCAAGTCACCAGAGGTTTCTGCGCTTCGCGATAGGGGAGGACCACTCTCAGTTTGTGGCCCTTCCTTTTGGTCTAGCGTCGGTACTAAGAGTTTTCTCCAAGGTGCTCGCACCGATCCTAGCTTTGCTGAGACAGCGAGGCATTGCCATTGTGGGCTACTTAGATGACCTTCTTCTGAGAGCAGCTTCTGGCTCAGAATTGGAGGAGGATGTGTCTATAGCCAGCCAGATCCTCCAAGATTTTGGGTGGGTGTTAAACATTCAAAAGTCGGTCCTGATCCGACTCAGCGTTTGGAGTACCTAGGGTTGATCCTGGACTCCTCGAAAGCAAAGGTCAATCAGGATCCAGTCGGACAACGCCATGGCGGTGGCTTATGTCAACCATCAGGGGGGAACGTGGAGCTCGACTGCAGTGTCCGAGGTCGCTCACATCCTAAGGTTGGCGGAAAGAAGCGTGTTGGCCGTCTAAATTTCGGGCAGGGGGAATGGTCCTTGCATCCGGAGGTGTTTTAACTCCTTTGCAGGAGGTGGGGCACTCTGGATGTGGATCTCCTGGCCTCTCGTCTCAACCGCAAGGTGTTGAGGTTTGTGGCCAGGTCCAGAGATCCCTGGGCAGACGCTTCAGACGCGTTGGTGGCCCCGTGGGGTCAGTATCGACTGATTTATGCCTTTCCCCCATTGAAGTTGCTTCCTCGGCTGCTCCGCAGAGTGGAGGCCGAAGGGATCCCGATGATTCTAATTAGGGTTGTCCCGATACCACTTTTTTAGGACCGAGTACAAGTACCGATACTTTTTTCAAGTAGTCGCCTACCGAATACCGATACTTTTTTTAAATGTGTCCCCAAATGCAGCCATGTCCCCCACATATTGCAGCCATGTATGTCCCCCACATATTGCAGTCATGTATGTCGCCCACATATTGCAGCCATGTATGTCCCCCACATATTGCAGCCATGTATGTCCCCCACATATTGCAGCCATGTATGTCCCCCACATATTGCAGCCATGTATGTCCCCCACATTTTGCAGCCATGTCCTGTCCCCCACATATTGCAGCCATGTATGTCCCCCACATATTGCAGCCATGTATGTCCCCCACATATTGCAGCCATGTATGTCCCCCATATTGCAGCCATGTCATGTCCCCCATATTGCAGCCATGTCCTGTCCCTCATACCTGTAGATATGATGCCGCTGCGGCATACTGCCGTTAATCCCCCTGCATTATAGCATAGCGCGCATTACAAGCTTTCGTTCTGAATACTTGTAATGCCTGCGCCACCATGTATAGACACTCCCCTTCTCGGGATTGGAGGGATCCGTCCAATCCCGAGCAAGGGGGAGTGTCTATACACGGATTCGTGCTTAGACACTCCCCCTTGCTCGGGATTGAACGGATCCGTCCAATCCTGAGAAGGGGAGTGTCAATACATGGCGGCGCGGGCATTACAAGTATTCGAAACAAAAGCTTGTAATGCGCGCTACGCTATAATGCAGGGGGATTAACGGCGGTATGCGGCAGCGGCGGCATCATATCTACAAGTATGAGGGACAGGACATGGCTGCAATATGGGGGGAAAGTATTCTATTTTGGTATCGGGGGTATTTGCGGGAGTACAAGTACTCCTGCAAATACTCGGCATCGGTCCCAATACCGATACTAGTATCGGTATCGGGACAACCCTAATTCTAATAGCTCCAGATTGGCATGGCGTCCTTGGTACACCAATCTTGTGCGCCTGGTAGTGGATGTACCCTGGCGGCTGCCAATGCGGGAGGACCTTCTGCCTCAAGGTCCCATACTTCATCCTGCTTTACAGTCACTGACTTTAACGGCATTACTATTAAAAGCCAGGGTTTAAGGTATCGGGGTCTTTCCGACTCGGTCATCTCGACCATGCTAAGGGCACGGAAGTCTTCTTCCAGGAAGATCTACCATTGCACCTGGAAGGCCTACATCTATATACCTGGTTGTTGTTAAAGCAAAGCTCCACCCAGGAAAACAACATTTTGCCATGTTGTTTAAAAAAATTAAAAAAAAAAAACCTGAAAAATAAAATAAAAAATACTCACCCGAAATAGCTGTTGCTATGCGGAAGTCCGTAATCTGCCTCACCTGCACCGCGGTCCGATTTCATCTTGTCCTTCTCCTTGTGAATGGGGCGCGCTGCTTTCTGGGAACTGTGTGTGTTCTCAGAGAGCAGCGCGCCCATTCACAAGCCAGCGCGAGACTCGCGCAGGCACAGTAGGAAACGGGCAGTGAAGCCGTACGGCTTCACTGCCTGTTTCCCATAGTGTGAATGGCGGCGCGGGACTCGGAGTGATCGCGGGACCGGCATCGGGGGGGCCATCAGCGCGGGCGCCTAGGACAGGTAAGTGTCCTTATTTAAAGTCAGCAGCTACACTGTTAGTAGCTGCTGACTTTAAAAAAAAATGTTTCGCGGCTGGAGCTCCGCTTTAAGTCTTGGTTACCTGCCTGGCTGTTTCCTGTTCCTGCTCATCTCATCACAGTCTACTCCAGGTCGCTGAAACCTGCCAAGCTGTTCTCCAGGGACCTCCTGCTCCAGGCACTCGTGTCCCTCTTGTCCTTCGGTCTCCTCTGTCTCACCTTCAGCGGAGCCAGAACAGGAGATATGAGAGAGGCCGACCTCGTCAAATCAGTCTCCCATCCGATCCCTGACAACGTGTTTCTGAGTTGGCGGCCTTGTCTTGCAAGTCAACATACTTGGTCCTCCATAAGGATAAGGCGGTGTTGCACCCGCAACCTTTGTTTCTTCCTAAGGTGTTTTTTTTTTTTTGTATAATCTGTTTTTATTAAGAAAAGAAAAAGGAACATGCATACACAAACAGAAGTGATGTGCACATTGAACATGGTCTGCAAACAACATACAAAATAGTACAGTGCAAAAGTACAACAGAGCAACTTAAAGCGGAGCTCCACCCAGGAAAACAACATTTTGCCATGTTGTTTAACCACTTAATCACCGCCCTATAGCCGAAATACGGCTATAGGGCGGTTCCTGTACTCTAACAGGACGTCCATGGATTTCTTCGTCCTCCGTTAGAGTCAGGTGTGCGCGCCCAACCGGGCGCGCACACGCGATCACCGGTGCTCACCGGGTCCACGGGACCCGCAGCACCGATGATCGCGCTAAGGAGCCAATGGCGGCGGCTCCTTACCACGTGATCGCGCCGTCCAATGACGGCGCGACCACGTGTGTAAACAAATCTGACGTGCGTCAGATCCGCGCGCCCGAGCGGGCGCGCACACGCGGTCACGGCGCTCGGCGGGTCCACGGGACCCGCAGCGTCAGTGATCTCGGTAAGGAGCCAATGGTGGCGGCTCCTTACCACGTGATCGCGCCGTCCAATGACGGCGCGATCACATGTAAACAAACCGCGTCACTTGCTGACGCCGGTTCTTCCCTCCTCTCGCTGTACCGATCGGTACAGCGTGAGAGGAGAGCGCGGATGGCTGCAGCAGTGTGGGATGGATCTGTGACTATTGCAGTCACAGATCCATCCATCCCTGCTCAGCCATCCCTGCATTAACTCCTTCCTTCCCTGCGCAAAACTCTGCATACCCCCCCCAATACTCTGCATACCCCCCCAATACTCTGCATACCCCCCCCCAATACTCTGCATAACCCCCCCCAATACTCTGCATACCCCCCCAATACTCTGCATACCCCCCCCAATACTCTGCATACCCCCAAGTGGTTACTCCTCAATACTCTGCATACCCCCAATACTCCTCAATACTCTGCAATACCCCGCAATACTCCGCAATACTCTGCAATACCCCGCAATACTCCGCAGTACCCCGCAATACTCCGCAGTACCCCGCAATACTCCGCAGTACCCCGCAATACTCCGCAGTACCCCGCAATACTCCGCAGTACCCCGCAATACTCTGCAATACCCCGCAATACTCCGCAATACCCCGCAATACTCCGCAATACCCCGCAATACTCCGCAGTACCCCGCAATACTCCGCAATACCCCGCAATACTCCGCAATACCCCGCAATACTCCGCAATACCCCGCAATACTCCGCAATACCCCGCAATACTCCGCAATACCCCGCAATACTCTGCAATACCCCGCAATACTCCGCAGTACCCCGCAATACTCTGCAATACCCCGCAATACTCCGCAGTACCCCGCAATACTCCGCAGTACCCCGCAATACTCCGCAGTACCCCGCAATACTCTGCAGTACCCCGCAATACTCCGCAATACTCCGCAGTACCCCGCAATACTCCGCAATACTCCGCAATACTCCGCAGTACCCCGCACAATACTCCCGCACAATACTCCCGCACAATACTCCCGCACAATACTCCCGCACAATACTCCCGCACAATACTCTGCAGTACCCCCGCGCAATACTCCCCCGCGCAATACTCCCCCGCGCAATACTCCCCCGCGCAATACTCTGCAATCGTTTTTTTTTTAGGCTTCCCAGCCTAGAGGGGAGATGTGGGGTCTTATTGACCCCATATCTCACTGTAAAGAGGACCTGTCATGCTATATTCCTATTACAAGGGATGTTTACATTCCTTGTAATAGGAATAAAAGTAACCAAAACATTTATTTTTGGGGAAAAAGGTGTCAAACTAAAATAAATAAAGTAAAATGAACAATAAAAAAAAAAAAAAAAAAATTACAGCGCCCCTGTACCCGTGTGCTCGTATACAGACGCGACCGCACACGTAAGTCCCGCCCACATATGAAAACGGTGTTCAAACCACACATGTGAGGTATCGCTGCGAACGTTAGAGCGAGAGCAATAATTTTGGCCCTAGACCTCCTCTCCAACTAAAAAGATGTAACCAGGAAAAACATTTAAAGCGTCGCCTATGGGGATTTTTAAGTCGCGTAGTTTGGCGCCATTCCACAAGCGTGTGCAATATTGAAGGGTGACATGTTGGGTATCTATTTACTCGGCGTAACTTCATCTTTCATATTATGCAAAAACATTGGGCTAACTTTACTGTTTTTTTTTTTTTTTAAGCACAAAACTGTTTTGTTTCCAAAAAAAAACGCGTTCAAAAAATTGCTGTGCAAATACAATGCGAGATAAAAAGTTGTAACGGCCGCCATTGTATTCTCTAGGGTCTTTGCTAAAAAAGCATATATAATGTTTTGGGGTTCTATGTAATTTTCTAGCAAATAAATGATGATTTTTCCATGTAGGAGAGAAATGTCAGAATTGGTCTGGGTGTTCCAGAACGCCTGATGGCGTTCCCTGCATGTTGGGCCTCTGTATGTGGCCACGCTGTGTAAAAGTCTCACACATGGGGTATCGCCATACTCGGTAGGAATAGCAGAATGTGTTTTGGGGTGTAATTTGTGGTATGCATATGCTGTGTGTGAGAAATAACCTAATAATATGAACATTTTGTGGAAAAAAAATTAAAATAAAAAAATCTTGATTTTGCAAAGAATTGTGGGGAAAAAATGACAACTTCAAAAAACTCACGATGCCTCTTTCTGAATACCTTGGAATGTCTTCTTTCCAAAAAGGGGTCATTTGGGGGGTATTTGTACTTTTCTGGCATGTTAGGGTCTCAAGAAATGAGAGAGGCTGTCAGTACATCAGATGTGATCAAATTGATCAATTTTCAGTAATTGGTACCATAGCTTGTAGACCCCATAACTTTCACCCAGACTAAATATTATCCAATTTTTTTTTTTTTTGTTACCAAAGATATGTAGCAGTATACATTTTAGGCCAAATTTATGAAGAAAAATTACTTTTTTGCAAAATTTTATAATAGAAATGAAGAAAAATTCATTTTTTTACAAAATTTACGTTCTTTTTTCATTTATAGCGAAAAAAATAAAAACCGCAGAGGTGATCAAATACCACCAAAAGAAAGCTCTATTTGTGGGAAAAAAGGACAAAAATTTCATTTGGTTAGAGTGTTGTATGACTGAGTTATTGTCATTCAAACTGTGAGAGCACCGAAAGCTGAAAATTGGTCTGGTTATTAAGGGGGTTTAAGTGCCCAGTGGTCAAGTGGTTAAAAAAAAAAAAAAAACCTGAAAAAAAAAAAAAAAAATACTCACCCGAAATAGCTGTTGCTATGCGGAAGTCCGTAATCTGCCTCTTCCACTCTGCGGTTTGATTTCTTCTTGTCCTTCTCCTTGTGAATGGGGCGCGCTGCTTTCTGGGAACTGTGTGTGTTCTCAGAGAGCAGCGCGCCCATTCACAAGCCAGCGTGAGACTCGCGCAGGCACAGTAGGAAACGGGCAGTGAAGCCGTACGGCTTCACTGCCTGTTTCCCATAGTGTGAATGGCGGCGTGGGACCCGGAGCGATCGTGGGACCGGCATCGGGGGGAGCCGTCAGCGCGGGCGCCTAGGACATGTAAGTGTCCTTATTTAAAGTCGCAGCTGGAGCTCCTCTTTAAGGACAAGGTGCCATTTCCCGAAAAGTAACACTAAACTATACTATGAGGCAGGGGCGGCCGCCCCCCCCCCCCCCCCAGATCTCTTACCCGTCCTACATCGAAACCCAGGGGCATGGACCCAACTAGGCTAGGAGCCCTCACTTCTCAGTGCCCATTATGGGGAGGGGGGGTCAAATGACCTCCATCATACCCTACCCAGCCGAAATCCGGCCCATAGGCACCTGAAAAATAAGGGCCTCCTAAAAAAAAAAAAAAAAAAAAAAAAAAACTAGGAATCTCCCCTTCCAATATGAAGGAGGGTAGACCACATTTGTACAATAAGGTCCGGCCCAATCAAGGGAACAACCCCAGCATCGGAAAACCCATGAGCTGGGCAGGTGTACGGGGGACCATGTACTAATTCCCAACGAAGGAGAACAAGGGAATATAAACTAGATAAAAACAAGAACAAAGACAAAATTAACCCATACAGAACATAGACAGACAAACAGACAACGACAAGAGATAGGAAAGTAGAAAGTCCAGAAAAAGAAGAAGAAAAAGGAAAAGAGAAAGAGGAATAAGCCTCCATCAGGTATGCTCCAACTTGCCTTTGTCGGAGCTCAGTGCAGCACTCAAATTCCTACATCTCCAAACCCTGTCTCCAGGGCCTACGATTCAGCACCCCTCCTCCCCCTTAGTGAGGGCTCTGCAAGCTCCAACAAAGCAACATCCAGACTAGAGGGGACAAACCCAGCCCCCGGGGTATGCTGCAGCCAAGCCGCCCAAATGGACTGAAAGCGCTCACCTGTGCCATTGCATTTCGCCACCCACTCCTCCGCCTCCATGATTTCCCGCACCTTTTTGAACCAGTCCTCAAGGCTAGGGACAGAAACCTGCTTCCAGTAAATAGGAATCAGTCGCCTGGCAGCGTTCAAAAGGTGCGGCAGGGCACATCCCCTGTAGCGACTGATCGGCATGGAAGGGACATGAAGGAGAAAGTGCAATGGTTGAAGCGGGATGTCCACCTCCAATATGGCCTCAATCTGCGTCTTAATTGCTTCCCAAAAAGGACGAATCCTCGGGCACTCACACCATATGTGGAGTAGGGTCCCGCGATGGCCACAGCCCCTCCAACAACGATCTGACACAGCGGGGTAAATGCGTGAGAGGACAGCCGGCACCCTATACCACCTGGACAGTAACTTGTAGTTCGTTTCTTGTGTCCTAGACTCTATGGAGCTAGAGTGAGTCAGGTGGTACAGGGAAGCCAGCTGCGTCTCTGAGAGCTCCCTCCCCAGGTCTCGCTCCCACTCCCTAATATAAGCCGGCTTAGGTTCCATCACGGACGAGCCCAGGAGCTGAAAGAGCTCAGATATCATATGGGGAATGGGATCCTCCGCAGCCTGTGTGTCAAAGAAATTTTTAAGCTGCGCGTGACGCCAAAAATCCATTGGGAAAGAGCCATGCCGTGCCCTAAGGGACTCCGGCGGGGGAAGAACCCCACCCTCCAAAAGCCTACCACATGGACCACCCAAGTTCTAAAAAAAAACCTTTGTTCACCCGGGAGGAACCAGCAAAAGCCCCCCAGTGGAGCCAGTGGGGACCCAGAGGGTGCCAGAGAGTACAAAGCATTGATCCTATCCCAAACCTGAAGGACCTGCCTTGTAAGGGGAGAGGTCATAGCAGACAACCCTCTGTGCTCCTTCAACAGCCAGGGGGCTTAGGCCAAGTCCCGACCTGCCATACTCTTCTCCAGAGGAACCCAAAGTCTAGTGTGGGAGTGGAACTTCCAGTTCAGAATCCTCCGGAGAACAATGGCCCCATAATACCGCCTGACATCCGGAATCCCCAGACCCCCTGCCCTTTTAGCTCGCTTCAGCACCCTTATGGCTATTCTAGGCTTCTTGGCACTCCACACAAAGTCTATGAGCATGCTATCAAGTTTATTGAAGAAGGCGCCTGGTAAAGGAACTGGCAGCATCTGCAGGAAAAACAGGACCCTAGGAAGCACGTTCATCTTGAGAATGTTTACTCGCCCAAGCCAAGTAAAGGCTGTTTTAGTCCAATGGGATAGGTCAGTTTTAATGGTCGTCAGTAGGGAGGGATAATTAGCAAGATATAGAGTTTCATACCGGTCAGTCAGCTGGATACCCAAGTACTTAATTGAGGACCTAGCCCACGCGAAGGAAAACGCCGCTTTAAGACTATCTCGAAGGGACGAGGGCAGAACAATCGGCTGAATTTCAGACTTCGAGAGATTAATGGAAAAGTTGGACAAGGCTCCATACTCATGTAGTTCTCTCATGAGGTTCGGCAACGAGATAAGGGGTTCAGTAAGATGAAACAGAACGTCGTCCGCATAGGCGGACAGCTTATGCTCCATATTCCCAACCGTCACACCCTTAATGTCCCGGTTGGCCCTCACCCTGCGTAACAAAGGCTCCAGGGTAAGGGCAAACAGGAGGGGCGAGAGGGGGCATCTCTGCCTGGTGCCGTTCCTAATCGGGAACTCCGAGGATAGAACACCATTCACCTTGACCCGGGCGCTTGGGGTAGAGTAGAAGGCCATGATCCAAGTCAACATAGTCGGGCCCAGCCCCACAGACTCCAGGACCACACGCAGGAAGGACCAGTCAACCCGGTCGAAGGCCTTCTCTGCGTCCGTTGAGAGAACCAGATATGGAGCCCGTTTAGGGTTGGTATGTGCCCAATGGATCAGATGGACCGCCCTCAGTGCGTTGTCACGGGCTTCACGCCCCGTGACAAAGCCCGTTTGGTCGGGGTGTACGATATGTGGGACGAGATGTTTAAGACGATTGGCTAAAATTTTTGCAAGGATTTTAACATCCACGTTCAGCAGCGATATTGGCCTATAACTCTGAGCCTGGGAGGGGTCCTTGCCCTCCTTAGGGAGCACCGTGATATGGGCTAACAGGGCTTCGGGAGGGATCGGGTACCCCCCGGCAATTGAGTTAAAGTATCTACACATAGGGCCGACAAGAATCGGGAGAAAGGCGCTGTAGTAAGCCTTCGAGTATCCATCCGGCCCCAGGCTTTTCCCACTCGGCAAAGATTTAACGATCGCCTCTATATCAGAGGGGCGTCACAGGAGACTCCAACTCTGCCCGCTGCTCCTCAGACAAAGAGGGGAGCCCAGAATCTGCCAAATATTCCCTAATAGCATCATATTTTGATGCCATCGAGTCTGGTGTAGCAATCGAGTCCAAAGAGTAGAGCTTCGCATAGTAGTCACGGAACAGAGAGGCAATCTTGGAGGACTGGAAAACCATCCCGCCCAAAGGGGATTGAAGCTTATGAACAAAACTCTGGGCCCTGCGTTTCCTGAGGGCTCTAGCGAGCATCCTCCCGCACTTGTTACCATGCTCATAATACTTATGGGAAAGGTAACGGAGCTGCCGGCACACCTTACGGTCCAGGAACCGAGAAAAAAGGTCCCTAAGCTCCAACAGCCTCCCCAAGGCCTCCGAATCACCGCTGCGTTTATGACGAAGCTCTGCCTGTTGGAGGTGTGTCAAGATCCTCTGAAAGTCCGCCTGTCGAGCCCTCTTACACCTGGCCCCTTGTGAAATCAGTTCCCCCCTAACGACCGCTTTATGACCCTCCCATAACATCCCCTCAGTGACATCCTCAGTAGCATTTTCCGCAAAATAATGCGTCATGACCTCAGACACCTCCGCCACCACCACAGGATCATCCAATAGGTTCTCATTGAGACACCATGACCAGGGGCGCTGAACACCATGTGCCGCCTCAAACGTAAGAGTAACCACCGCGTGATCAGAAATAGTGATGTTCTCTATGGATGCCGCCTGTAATAGCTCGAGGGTACATTGGTCGACGAATATAAGGTCAATGCGAGTGTATACAGTATATCATGAACCCTGGAGTAATAGCTGTAATCTCTCGCCGAAGGCTGAAGCACTCGCCAGCTGTCAAACAAGAAATGAGACTGCATGGTTTTCCTAAACCTTTTCAGGAACGCATACGAATGGGCCGAGCGACTATGGGAGGTGTCAAATACGGGATCCGGGCTGATATTGAAGTCCCCCCTAGGATTAGACGGCCTTCCCGAAATTCAGAAAGGCGGTCTAAAACAGCATCTACAAACGTCAACTGGTTAGTATTGGGGGCATACACGGTAGCAAAGGTGAAAAGAGACCCAGCAATTTCCCCTTTTACAAAAACAAACCTACCCATGGGATCCGAGAAGTGTGCCTTAAGGAGGAATGGGCAAGACTTATGGTTTGCAATGGCCGTACCCTTAGCCTTAGGGATCGTGGAGGTGCTGAGGAACCACTGATTGAACAAGTGAGTAGGGAGTCTAGGTGTGGATTGGGCGGTAAAGTGGGTCTCCTGCAAGAACACTACCTGCGCCCCCAGACGCCTTAATTCCAACCATAACTTTCCCCGTTTGTGTGGAGAGCAAAGACCCCGAACATTATAAGACACTACCTTAACCGAAGCCATGGAGATCAAGAACCGTCTTTAGAGCCGAAGAATGACTGCTGGGCCCAGCTTGAACAAATCTAAAGAGGCAGTACCTGGGAAAACACCGGGAAGGAAGAGGTAAAGGAGAGAGAAGAAAGAAGAGTAAAGCAGAGAAGACAAAAAGACAACACAAAGACATACAAAAAACACAAAAACATGAAATCACAAAAAATACCCCCACCAGGCAGGCAAGGAGACACAGCCCGCTGAAGCAAACCAGGTCTAGCCTGTCCGCCAGAACAGAACCCATAGAGAGAGCCCACCCAGGAGAAACCCCCCACCCCGAGGAGGGTCCCCAGCCAAGGCCCACCACCCCAAAAAGGGAAACACCCAGCATGGGTAGACCTACTTGGGGAAGAGAGACCAACATGAGGGAGACGAGAACCCCACCCCACCCCAACCGCACCGCTTCCGAAAAGCAGAATAGTACTGCCAGAGGGACGCACTAGGTACATGACCCGAGCCAGGCCACATAGAGGGAGAAAAAAATAAACCTCCCCTCCCTCCCCACCCAAAAACAGAGACCAGTCATCCACGTAGTTGTCCATAGAGACAAAAAAGCGAAAACAGGGGGGGGGGGGGGGGGGAGCAGAGGAAAAAAATCAAAATTTCTAAACCCAGAACAAAACTGAGAACCCAACCTCCCAGGGACCAGTGAAACAGGTAAGGAAGAGGGTCCAGAAGAGTCATCCATCAGCTAGGAATGTGAGCCCATCAGTCTCCAACTTGTGTAGGGCCAGAAGAGGCACCGGCATTGCGGCGTCTGTTGTTCCTCCTGCGGCCCCTGCTGGACACGGTCTGCCAGGGCTGCGAAAAAGGTAGAGCTGGGAGGACAGGAACCCCCCTCCAATCCGGGAAGTCCACATCTCCGAGGTGTAGGGCATCAAGGAAGCGTGGCAAGTCATGCTTAGTACGCAGCAGTACCAGACGGTCCTCGTGTGTCACCTGAAGACTAAAGGGAAAGCCCCAACGATAGGAAAAGCCTGCTTCCTGAAGAGCTGACAGCAGAGGTCGCAGGGCCCTGCGTTTCATAAGAGTGCGCCGGGAGAGGTCTTGGTAGAAAAATAATTTGGCCCCATCAAAGTCAAAGTAGGGCTTATTCCTCATCTTCTGCGCATTATGCGGTCTTTTAAAGTATATTTGTGGAGTTTACAAATGATGTCCCTTGGAGAGTCAGGGTCCTGGGAAGGCGGCTTCAGGGCTCTATGAGCCCGATCGTTCTCTATTGGAGTAGTGGCTGGAAGGTCCAGAATTTCCCTGAACACCCCCTCCAAGGACGGGATAATATCACGTGGCGCAGTGGCTTCTGGAATACCCCTAATGCGAATGTTAGCTCTCCTGCTGCGGTTTTCAAAATCATCCAACTGAGAAATTAAAGCCTCTATCTGATGACTCTGGGCCTTGCACGTCTCCTGCAGAGTAGCTATACTGGGCAGAGAGTCCTCAAAACGCTGCTCCAAGGTCTCCAATCTGCCCCCCAAGTGAGCAGTGTCAGACTTGAGCTGAGCTATGTCCTGAGTAAAGGCCTTCTCAATCCTGGAAGTGAAACGCTCCAGGTCATCCCTGGTGGGGAGAGACCATATGTGTCTCTTTAGGTTCTCATCCCCCAGCAAGTCCATCACATCTGGGCACAAACCCTGGGAAGAAGGAGAACCCGGGGAAGCATGGAGAGCCGCATCACTCACCATCTGAGGGGATGAAATAGGAGAGGACGCCAGGCCGGAGGCACCATCCCCGCGCTGTTTAGCAGCCTTCTTCTCCGCCGCCATCTTGGAGTCCCCCTTCCCAGGCCGCCGCAGCTCCGTGCAGAACGAATCCATCGTTCCCTGTGTCGTCCGGTCCACCCTCGGAGGCTGGGAGGATGACCGAGTCCGCTGGGACATGATGAGGTAGGTGTCCAGCCATTTCTGTCCCCCTGTACGCCGAATTAAGCTGCGGTGCGAGCGGAGCTGAGAGCACACGCGTCCTCACTCCACCATCGCTTGGCCACGCCCCTCCTAAGGTGGTTTTGTCTTTTCACCTTAACGAGGACATTGTTCTTCCATCCTTGTGTCCTCGGCCGGCGCATCCTAAGGAGGTTGCGCTTCATACTTTAGACGTGGTACACGCTCTGCGGGTGTACCTGTCTGCTGCGGCTCCATTTCAGAGGTCTAAATCACTTTTTGTGTCGGTGTCTGGTCTATAAAAGGGCGTAGGCTACCATTTCTCGTAGGCTACCATTTCTCGGTGGACCAGGCAGACCGTCATACAGTCCTATGCTCTTAAGGGGCGGGCGCCCCCCTTTCCGGTCACGGTACATTCAACCAGGGCAATTGGTGCTTCCTGGGCTTTCCGACATCAAGCGTCTGTCTCACAGGTGTGCAAGGCGGCAAATTGGTCCCCCGCACTTTTTCCAAATTTTTCAAGGTTGATGTGAGTGCATCTTCTGATGCTACCTTCGGCCGCAAGGTTTTGCAGGTGACTGTTTAAAGTTGCACCTCCTCCGTTGAGGAGCTTGTTTTACTGATACTGTTCCAACCCCTCATTTTTTTACACTGCTTGGGGACGTCCCACTTATCAAGACTTGAGAAGGCTGTGTCCCCACCCCTCCTTTTTAGGTTTGTACTGCTTGTTACGAACTGAGGCTGCGAGCCGCGCGGGGGGGGGGGGTTGTGTCCTGTCCAACTCTGTTAAAGAAACATAGCTCTGGATCGAGTGAGGATAAGTATTTCAAATCTTTTTACCTCCATACAGGAAATACATTAAAGTAAAAAAAATTCATGTGTGTTAAAGTGGCTGTAAACCCTTACAGACCACTTTAACCTACAGGTAAGCCTTATCTGTAGGTGCAACAAATATCTCCTAAACCTACACGGTTTAGGAGATATTTGCAAAAGAGAGGCACCAATGTCCACGGTGCATGCGACGCAGACAACGGCGCGCAGGCGCAGTGAGCATGCTGTTACTAACGCCGATCGTGCCGTTAGTGGTGGCACCCGCGCATATGTGCGGGACTGACGTCTTCGCGGCTCCAGCCAGTCACAGCGCCGGAGCCACGATATGAGGAAGTGACTCGTGGAGAGATGGCGCCGACAGAGGAGGTGACCGAGTACTGCTGCGGGGGCTTCGATCTCATGTAAGTAGTTATGCATACTGGCTCATACTGGCTCATTATGCCTTTGCCTTGCAGGGTGTTTTTTATTTTATTTTATTTTATTTTTATTTTTTTAAAGAGGGTTTACTTTCTCTTTAACAATCACTCTACAGGGGAGTTGCTAGTGATAGTTTTTTTTCTTCTTTATTGAGAACAGAGAAGTTTAGTTTTCCTTGAAAATGACCGGGTATTTGAAGTGAAGACTTTTTTTTTTTTTTATGGAGATACCTTTTTTCCTATACACTTCAATTTGTCATTTTTAATAGATAATTGTTTTCACACAATCTGGTTTTGTCTACAGAATTTCCTACTTTAATGACTCATGTTTTATTCTAGACATCCTATATTAATAGTTTAAACATTGTTTTAAAATAGCTATATTTAGACACCATGATACGACCATTATGCAATAGGAAGCTGTCCTAGGATTTGCTCAAGTTTTGCATGCTGACTCGCCCTATCCAACATGTAAGTTGTAGCAGTGTGTGGGTGTGGACCTATCCTAAATATGCTTAAAAACTGCAAATGTATTGATTTTAATTTAATGAAAAATGACCTTCCTTGACTTATTGCTATCCTTTTCCAAATTCCCTACCCACATAAAACGACCCCTTTTATCTTTCATTGCAACTGTCAAGGTTAAGTCAGTACTCATTAATCATGTCTGTACATTTTTTTGAGATACATTTTCCATGTATTTCTTTTCAGTGAAAATTAGTAATGAAATTATCTGAATATCTAGCCAAGTAAGTCATCTTATTTTCCTTAAATAGTTGGCTGTTCTTAAAGTGACCCAATCCATTCTTGGGGTGATGTCAGCCAAGCGCACATGTTCATGGAAGCTGTTGCAAATGTTGAATGCTCTCTTTTTGCTGTCAAATTGATCTTCCAAGCCACGCACTGAGCATTTTAGGGAGATACTGACCTAGCATGAATTATAAAAATGGAGCATGGTCTGAGTGTTGAGAAGGAAGAGTGATTGACAGCTTACCTCTTTCATCCCTATCACATGCACGCTGCATTTTGGCAGTTGCCACAGGGGGTGCCACAAAGATGACAATGACTCAATGCAGATAGACAATTGCAGGCTTCATTAGTGGGCCAGTGAGTTCCCTTTACATAAACATGCATATGTGTCTGCAGATGGTAAAGATTGAGAAATGGCTAGGGTTGCCTTAAAGCAGTGGTCTCCAAACTGCGGCCCGAGGTCCGGATGCGGCCCTTTGCTTGCCTTTATCCGACCCTTGGGGCACTATCCCTCCCACTGATACGAGACACTATTCTGCCATCTGACACTGACAATAGAGCACCATTTCTCCCACTGACACAACTAATAGAGTACTATTACTCCCTATGATACCAGCAATGGGACACTATTCCTCCTCCTAATACCAGATGTTCACTAACAATGATGCCAGGAAAATTTCCACTTCCGCTGGCCAAAGTCCGGCCCTCCAAGAGTTTGAAGGACAAAAAAACGGCCCTTTGTTTAGGATGGTTGGAGACCCCTGCCTTAAAGTGATACTAAGGCCCGTGTCCGTAGACGCCGGGTGTATGACTAGGCCCTGCCCCCAGCGCCCGCGTCATTGGATTTGATTGACAGCAGTGGGAGCCAATGGCTGTGCTGCTTTCAATCTATCCAATGAAGAGCCGAGAACCCATGGAGAGAGCGACGCAGGATCATTCCCACGGAAATTGGGAGCACAGGTAAGTTAAACGGGGGGCTGGACACTGCAAGGTTTTCTTAAATCCCTTGGCCTGCTGGGAGAGCCTCTATATTTGGATGGTCAGGCGATCAGTGTTCTGTGCCTCTACATGGCTGTCTGGGTGGACGTGTGTTGTGCTGCCTGGGCTCCAAGGCCAGAGTTTGGGTCTATCTCAGGCATTTCTGGCTGCTAGGCTGTCTGAGGGCCTATCCAGAAGCAAGAGAGCAGCGTAGGGTTGGGATTGCGACTTGCAGTCCAACCAGAAGTGCCAGTTCTGCCGGTCGGAGAACCTGTCGTGGTCGGAGGTAGAGGGGAAGCTGTCGCCACTAAAGGACCATCCACCTTGGTACTGGGGACCACAGTGAGTAGCTGAAGAAAATACCGGAGCAGTATTCTCACCAACTGGGGATGGTGAAGAATTGGGAAACTTCAGCAGGTGTCAAGCCAGGGACCCAGCCAGAGGGGTGACGCTTGAGGAGTATCTGGAGTGCCAAGTCCGGGACCCATTAGGGAAGCGGGTGGTGACGCTTGAGAAAGATACTAAAGTAAGAAGATTAGAAGAGCTCATGGGATTAAGTGGCAGTGAATTAGCAAGTCTAGTGAGGGAGACTGGGAGCTCAGTAGGCTGTCTACAAGGAGTGATTGTATAAAAGTAAAGGAGTTTGTTACAATTTGTGTTAGGAACTGTTCTAAGACTGTTGCCATAAGATACAGCACTCCTACACCTGCAGATGTGGTGTTTTGCTCTATGCCTTTCTCTGCATGGCTGTCTACCCGTTTTTAATTTTGGAGTACGCTAATTGACATTGCAACTACCTAAGGGTGTGCTGGCCTAAAACCCTCTCTCCCACTGTTCTGTTCAAGAGAAAATAAATATTTTTGCATTCAAGAAGTGTCTGGCATCCATGAATCTACTTTGCATTACACACACTGGCCCAGATTCAGAAAGAATGGCATATCTTTAGGCGGGCGTAGCGTATCTTCTTTACGCTACGCCGCCGCAACTTAGAGAGGCAAGTGCTGTATTCACAAAGCACTTGCGTCCTAAGTTACGGCGGCGTAGCGTAAATGTTCGGGCGTAAGTGCGCGTAATTCAAAGTAGCCTTGTAGTGGGCGCGTTGTATTAAAATTAGCCGTGACCCCATGCAAATGAGGGTACGAACGAACGGCGCATGCGACAAAATCACGTCGCAAATAGTCAATGCTTTCGACGTGAACATAACTTACGCACAGCCCTATTCGCGTATGACTTACGCAAACGACGTACAATTCGACGCTGTTCCGACGTCCATACTTAACATTGGCTGTGCCTCATATAGCAAGGGTAACTTTACGCCGGTCATACGCCTTACGTAAACAACGTATATCAATACGCGGGGCGCAACTACGTTTGTGAATCGGCGTATCTAGCTCATTTGCATATTTTTAATGGGAACGCCGAATGCGTCCAGCGTAACTATGCGCCCACAATACGCCGGCGTAGGCAAGTTACGTCGGACGGCTGAAGCCATGTTTTTCGGTGTATCTTGCTATCTGAATCGGCGTAAAGATGCGACGGCGCACATTTGAATTTACGGCGGCGTATCAGGAGATACGCCGCGTACTTTGTTTCTGAATCCGGGCTATTATGCCTCGCAACTAGGGGTGCAACGGATCACGGTTGATCCGTGATCCGAACGGGTCACCCCCTACGGATCGGATCGCTATGCGAATCGCGGACTACCGCCCGGTGGCAGCCCCTCCTCTCTGTTTACACCCACAGAGGAGGAGGAGGAGGAGACCGCGCTCAAGGGACACACACGCCACCATCTGATCTGAGGTCTGCACGGGGGGGGCACACTGTTTGCCTGTACTACGGAGGGGGGGGGAGGTCACTGTCTGCCTGTACTATGGTGGGAAGGGGGTCACTGTGTGCCTGCACTATGGTGAGAAGGGTCACTGTGTGCCTGTACTACTTGGGGGGGGGGGGTCACTGTGTGCCTGCACTATGGTGGGAAGGGTCACTGTGTGCCTGTACTACTTGGGGGGGGGGGGTCACTGTGTGCCTGCACTATGGTGGGAAGGGTCACTGTGTGCCTGTACTACTTGGGGGGGGGGGGGTCACTGTGTGCCTGTACTACTTGGGGGGGGGGGTCACTGTCTTTTTTTTTTTGCTGATCCGAAAAATGATCCGGTCCGTGACTGCCGATCCGAGGAACGATCCGAACCGTGAGTTTTTTGATCCGTTGCACCCCTACTCGCAACCCACTTTATATAGAAGTTCCTGTTTCTGGAGGTTCTCATTAGACTAAAGGAGGCTTGCGACCTTGCTACATACAGATGAAATTGATAAACTTCATCTGCAGGTGCTGTCAACTAAAGCAACATGACATTGTTTTTTATTTTTATTTTACTTTTTTATCGTTTGTCTATTTAACCTTTTTTAACCCTTAGTTTACCCTGGTCAGTCCTATATAACCCTTTTTTTTTCTCTTTTTGCCTTCAACTATTATTTTCCTCCTGTTTTTCTTTATACCTGTTTTATTAACCACTTCATCACACGGCTATTGTCAAATGACGTCCGCAGATGGGATCTCCTATCCTGGGCAGGCGTCATATGATGTACTCAGCTTGCCGCGATCGCTCGTGACAGCGGAGGAACGTGGATCTGTGTGTGTAAACGCACAGATCCACGTTCTGTCAGAGGAGCGGAAACAGATTGTGTGTTCCTAGTATATAGGAACACTGATCATTCTCCTCCCCCAGTCAGTCCCCCCCCCCACGGTTAGAACACACAGTCAGGGAACACATTTAACCCCTTGATTGCCCCCTAGTGTTAGCCCCTTCTTTGCCAATGGCATTTATACAGTAATCAATGGCTATTTATAGCTCTGATCGCTGTATAAATGTCAGTGGTTTCAAAAAAGTGTCAAAAGAGTCTGATCTGTCCGCCGCAATGTCGCAGGGATGATGATTTATTTTTTTAAACAAAAAAATATAGAATACATATCGGCCTAAACTGAGGAAACATTTTTTTTTTTAAATTGAGATATTTATTATAGCAAAAAGTAAAAAATATTGCTTTTTTTCCTAATTTGTCGCTCTCTTTGGTTATAGCGCAAATAGGTGATCAAATACCACCAATTGAAAATAGGATTTTTGTACCATAAAATCATTTTCTCTGAAGATCATTGACGGACGCAGCAACTTAAATCTTGACCTTAGTGTTATATTGCCACCTTCAGGAGAGGACTAGGCAGAACATGTTAAAACGGATAAACTGCACAGTACCAACACCGATTTCTGGAGGGTTAGTACCTAACCAAACTCCCGAAGAGTCTGACTGGTGATCGCCACATCCTCCTCTAATTCTGAGGCGGAAGCTGCTCTCAGAAGGAGGTTGTCCAGGTAGATCATGATTGCGATTCCTTGCTGTCTCAGCAAGGCTAGAATCTGGGCGAGCACCTTGGTGAAAACCCTTGGTGCCCAGGCCAAAGGGGAGGGCTACGGATTAGTAGTGCTCATCCCCGACCGCAAAGCGCAGAAACTTCTGATGCATATCGGGACATGCAAGTATGCGTCCTTGATGTCCAAGAACGCCAGAGAAAAACCCTGGATGGAGTGCAGCGACCACAAAGCGAACTGATTCCACCCTGAATCTTTGTACCTTTATAAAGCAGTTGAGGTCCAGGGAATACAAACAGATTGGACTAGAATCCCTGAAACTTGTCCGGCGGCGGTACAGATACTATCACCCCACGCCTCAATAGGTGTTGCACTGCCCCAAACAGTGCATCTAGGCGCGCCGGAAGAAGATGAAGGTTGGAGGGAAAAAACCTGTTTGGTGGACAAGAAAGAAACTATCCTGATGATGCCAGTTCGCAAACCCACTGGTCGGAAAGGAGGGAGGTCCACCGAGCCGCAAACTCTAGAAGGCGACCCCCACCAGAGAATCGGGCGGGGCAAACCTTTATACTATCGCAGATTTGCTTGCAGGCTTGCTTGGCTTGTGAAACCAAGGACTCTTCAGTTCCTCAGATGGTGCCTTGTTGGCCTGGGGGCGCTTACCTGCCAACCCGGGCGGGCAAAAAAGCTTCTGAGCGCAAAAGGAGGGCCCTGGCCTACAGCGTGGCTTTGTACCCTTTCTGGGTAGTGGGAGCATCATACTCTTACCCCCAGTAACATCCTTAATAATGTTGTCCAGTGAAGCTCCAAATAGCCTCTCTCCCTGGAAGGGTAAATTTGCCAGAGCCTTCTTAGGTGCCTGGTCCGCAGCCCATCAGGCGACGGAGCACCACAGCAAATACTGAGGCTCTAGGAAGCAAAGGAGTCATATCCAAGGCCGCATCGCAGACCTACTTAAGGCCATGCACCAACTGGTCCACCAGTTCCACACAGACCGGGGAAGCCTGTTGCTTTTCCAACTCTCGGTGAAGCATTTTTTTGGCCATTCAGTGAGCGTCTGGGACACCAGGGTCATGGCATTTGTGTGCCCCGAAGCATATAGCTTGCCGGCCATCCCTGGATCAAGCAGGGCATTTTGTGGCCGACCCAGCACGTAGCTAGGGCCTGCTCACGTTCGATGGCCGGGCTGTGAAACTACCAGGATTTATATTATCCAGCCTGTCATCCATATCTCTGAAGGATCTCCAAGCCATAGAGCCCCATGTAGCTATAGAACCATCTGAGAAAACTGCCATAGCAGTTTTCTCTGTTTTTATATTTACGCTCTGCAGCTCTGCAATCTGGCTATATGCAGATCGTGTGTCCATTTCATCAGGGACAGAGCCACGCTCTGCCACACTATATACTGAATACATTCCTTATCTGTTTAATCACTTCAGCCCCGGAAGAATTTACCCCCTTTCCTGACCAGAGCACTTTTTTCAATACAGCACTGCGTTGCTTTAACTAACGAATTGCGCGGTCATGCGACGTTGCACCCAAATAAAATTTACGTCCTTTTTTCCCACAAATAGAGCTTTCTTTTGGTGGTATTTGATCACCTCTGCTGTTTTTATTTTTTGCACTATAAACAAAAAAATTTGGGAAAATAAGCAATATGTTTTACTTTTTGGTATAATAAATACCCCCAACAAATATATAAAAAAACTAATTTCTTTCTCAGTGTAGGCCGATATGTATTCTTCTACATATTTTTGATTAAAAAAAATGCAATAAGTGTTAATTGATTGGTTTACGCAAAAGTTATAGGCCCAGATTCGCAGAGAGTGGGCCCACATTTAGGCCGGCGTAGCGCACACACAGTACGCTACGCCGGCGCAGAGCGGAGAGGCAAGCATTGCATTCAGCAAGCCATTGCTCACCAAGATGTGCCAGCATAGCGCATTTTCGAAGGCGGAGGCCAGCGTAAGTGAAAGTGGGCGTGACCCCATGCAAATGATGGGCCATGCGCTGGACAGGTACACTGGCATGGTGCAGTGATTTACGCCAGGCGTATCTCGGCCCTGCGCATGCGCCGGGACGTGGACGCATGCACAGCACCCCTCTGCGCCTGCACACAACCACGCCGACGTAACTACATGAGATACGCCGGCCCACCGCGTACTCCGAGAACATAAGTACGCCCAGACATACGCCCGTCGAGCGCAAAAGTACACCAGGTTGTCTTACGTGGTGCAGAGGTACTTTTGCTAGGTTTGCCATGTCAAACACTGAGGTGGACAGGGAGAGGATCCACAGATGTGCTGGAGGGAGCTGGGCCATCCTCTGCCTGTATCCGACCTACGCCATCCCCGAAACATCATCCTGAGCCTGACCCCCTGGGAAGCCATGATTCACCGGTGGAGGGGAGTGTCCACACCTCTGCTCTAGAGGTAGTTGAGGAGGAGCAGGTGGACATCCATCTTGAGGAATGTCTCTACCTCAAGGAGGAAAACATCTTTCCCGGACCCTCCAAGACCTCAACCCCCATCAGGGGAACCCCCTTTAAGGGCTACCCCCATCAGGGGAACCCCCTCAAGGGCTACCCCCATCAGGGGAACCCCCTCAAGGGCTACCCAGATCAGGCGGACACAAGCCTTCCCGTCTCCCAGGAAGGCTCTAAGGAAGACAAGGGTTGTAGCCGGATCCCTCCAAGAAGTGCTGGAGAGAGAGCAGGCACGGCAGACATGCCACATGGCTGAGATAGCTGGTGACCTCCACCGTGTGGCTGACAGCCTGGCCTCCTTTGTTGGGTCCTCATCAAAGACCCAGGCTGAGTGCACAGTGGCTGTGCAGGGCACCGCAGCCGCTATGCAGCAGTGCCTCACCCAACAGGCTGAGCATACCAGCACCATCTCAGACTGCCTGCAGGAGGTGAGTGCAAATTGCGCAGCCATGGCCACATGCTTGGGTGACCAGTCCAAGACCCTAGATGCCAACAGATATGCCCAGAGATGTCCCGTTCACGTTTCCCACACCACCCTGGAACACACATGTGCTGTGTACTTTGATGACTTTTCTGGGGTGTGTGTAGCATGTCAAGTGCCCTAGACTGGTTTAAACAAATGTGCTTATATTAAAGCCGTGTGTACGGTCTGTCGTCTGTTGGACCAAAGTTTTAAAACTTGCTTTAAAATCTGACCATCGGTCCAAACTGATGGTTAGTACGCAAAAGCGTCGGTCCAAAAACCTGCGCATGCTCAGAATCAAGTCGACGCATTCTTGGAAGCATTGAACTTTGTTTTTTCAGCACGTCGTTGTGTTCTACGTCACCGCGTTCTGACCCGATCGGATTTTGGACTGATGGTGTGTACGCACATCAGAGCATCAGGCCACTTCAGCGGTGAACCGATGAAAACGGTCCGTCGGGCCATTCTCATCGGTTTGAACCGATCGTGTGTACGCGGCCTGAGACTATCACAGTGCAGGTGCATTTATACGGAGACTTGATTACACACAGGTGGATTCTATTTATCATCATTAGTCATTTAGGTCAACATTGGATCATTCAGAGATCCTCACTGAACTTCTGGAGGGAGTTTGCTGCACTGAAAGTAAGGGGGCTGAATAATTTTGCACGCCCAATTTTTCAGTTTTTTATTTGTTAAAAAAGTTTGAAATCTCCAATAAATTTCATTCCACTTCATGATTAAGTCCCACTTGTTGTTGATTCTTCACAAAAAATTACAGTTTTATATCTTTATGTTTGAAGCCTGAAATGTGGCAAAAGGTCGCAAAGTTCAAGGGGGCCAAATACTTTCACAAGGCACTGTATATGGATGGAAATCTGAGCAGTTTACATGCATCGCAACCAGAGGGACAAACGCCCCATGTGACAATGTGTACAAAAAAATTTGCAGCAACAAAAGTAAAAAAAACAACAATAGCAAACAAATACATAGACATGTTTCTGCAGAAAAAGAGAGAAAAAAATATATATATATATACAGTCATGCACGAAATTGTTGGCACCCCAGGAATTTTTCCAGAAAATCAAGCATTTCTCACAGAAAAGTATTGCAGTAACACATGTTTTGCTATACACATGTTTATTCCCTTTGCGTGTATATGGAACAAAACAAAAAAAAGTGAGAAAAAAGTAAATTGGACATAATGTCACACAAAACTCCAAAAATGGGCTGCTCAAAATTCTTGCCACCCTTAACCTAATATCTGGTTGCACACCCTTTGGAAAAAATAACTGAAATCAGTTGCTTCCTATAACCATCAATAATCTTCTTACACCTCTCACACGGAATTTTGGACCACTCTTCCTTTGCAAACTGCTCCAGGTCTCTCTTATTGGAAGGGCGCATTTACCCAACAGTAATTTTAAGATCTCTCCACAGGTGTTCAATGGAATTTAGATCTGGACTTAGAAGAAAATTGCTTTAGAAGTCTCCAGCGCTTTGTTGCCATCAATTTCTGGATGCTTTTTGACGTATGTTTGGGGTCATTGTCCTGCTGGAAGACCCAAGATCTCGGACGCAAACCCAGCTTTCTGACACTGGGCATTACAGTGCGACCCAAAATCCTTTGGTAATCTTCAGATTTCATGATGCTTTGCACACATTCAAGGCAGGTAAGAGGGGACCCAGTGCCAGACTTGGGCAGCAAAACAACCCCAAAGGGGGGTACATCATTGAACCTTTACCATATTCTGAGAAAGACAGTGATCCCTTTTCCCCCATCACTAGGTACTAAGAATGGTGTGTGTTCTTTTCTTTGTAGGCCTCATTCCTTTTTCGGTAAACAGTAGAATGATGTGCTTTACCAAAAAGCTCTATCCTCCAGCAGCGCGGTCTCATGTTCCTCTGTCCACTCGCGCCGTTCAAGAGGGCGGGGGGGGGGCGTTGCAGCGTTACAGGGGCGCGCCCTGTTATAGAAGGATTTTGGCTTACTCAGAGGGAGAGGACGCAAGTACATTTTGGCAAACTGTAGTCTTACTTTTTTATGTAAGCCAAGTCTGTGTCAACAGTGAGGTCCTCATAGTTTGGGGTCTCCTGCCATAGCGTTTGAAAAAAAAAAAAAGAAAGAATTTAATTTAAAAAAAAAAAAAAAAAAATGTCGGCGGATAGTTGGCGCTTACACTGACGCTCCCTGAGCCTGCAGGACAGCTTGAATTTCTTTGGAACCTGTTTGGGGCGATTTTGTATTATGCTTCCAAAGGTTTCAAAGGGTACAAAAAAGACCAGGGGTTCCCCTCTGATTCGGACTATCCTGCGTTGCAATCTTTCATCAAGGGCGCCTTTGAGCCATTAGGGGGGTCTGCGGAGGCTGGCCCAGATCCGTCCACGCCCTGTGTTTATCCAGAGAGATTATGCCATGCCCTAGGGGGCCGCTAGAAGAGAGTCAGTCAGGTGCCGATGCGCGTGCCTGGCGGCCGCGATGTCCAGGTGTACCAGGCATTCTCTCCCGGAGGAATTGGATCGGCGGTCACGTGAACCAAGACAGGGACGTGGAGATCTACCTCTGTGTTTTAAACACAGAGCTCCACCTCCTGTCAGGGAGAGGAGACTGATGGTGTGTCGCTTGTACATAGGGACAACCATCGGTCACCTCGGCATTTAGTTTACCCCAGTCACCCCCTCCCCCCCCACATTAAAAATTACTAATTAGGGAATACATTAACCCCTTCCTCACCCCCTAGTGTTTACCCCTTCCCTGCTAGTCACATTTATACAGTAATTAGTGCATATTTATTTCATTGTTCTCTGTATAAATGTGAATGGTCCCAAAAATGTGTTCGATGTGTCCACCGCAATATCGCAGTCCTGCCAAAAATCGCTGATCGCCGCCATTACTAGTAAAAAATGTCATAATTCTATCCCCTATTTTGTAGAAGCTATAACATTTGTGCAAACCAATCACTATTCGCATATTGTAATTTTTATTTTTACCAAAAATATGTAGAAGAATACGTATCGGACTGAACTGGAAAAAATGATTATTATTTTGGAGGACGACTTTCGGGGAGGATTGGATATTTATTATAACAAAACCCTTTTAGTAAAAAATTGTGTACTTTTTTTTTTCAAAATTGTCACTCTATTTTTGTCAGGGCCCTTTCCAGGCAGTTAGCCCAAAAAAAAAACGCTGGGGGTAAGAGGTGATCAAATACCACAAAAAGCCCCTAAGCTCTATGAAGGGGCGCCCCCACTTGTGGGGGGAAAAAAAAAGGACACCAATTTTGTTTGGGAGCCATGGGTCCGGGCGTTAACCACAGGCACGACTGCGCGCAATTGTCATTCAAAGCGTACCAAAGGACAGCCTCAATGCTGAAAGCTGAAATTTCACCTGCTTTGCCCGTAATAATGGGCAGAAAGGGGGTATATCTCTTTGTACCAAAGCCCAGTCAGGCCAAGCAAGTGGTTAAAGGGTTCGTGTGTATCCAGCATAGCCGCCGCGCTCCAGAGGGAGCTGCCTCCATAGACATAAAGGAGACCCTTGTTCCAGTCCTATCCCCTGGAGACACTTCCTAGGGCGCTCCCCTTCGGGTGGACACGGCCCCCCGATCCAAAATTAGCCCCAGGAACTTAATCCTGGGGAACTGGCTCTGGTGGACAATCGTGGTGTGTCTACCCAAAGGCAGGTCAGGGTTACAAGTCTGCATGCTCCTGATATGTTGGTAAGGTTGTTTCCAAAGCTTGAGCTTGGTCTTGCTGACATAAAAGCAACCACAGTCCATATTATCAACATATAGACTACTCCGAAAGTCGTACAGTTCACAAAATGTTTGGGTCGAAAAACCTCCCATTTGGTAAAATTGGCTTCTTGGTATACATGTACTTACAATACCCACAAGAACCGCACATGAAAGTACCTCGGTACTTGCAATGTTCAGTACCCGAACCACCTTTGAACTCACTTTTCACTAATTTAGTGGAAATCGAAGTAGCTCTCTTTAAAGGTAAACCGGGGCATTTCCGGGATCAACCGCCCCAGAGAAGGGTCCATTGTTAAAACGTGCCAAAACTTGAAGACAATTTTCCTAACCTCGACATGTTGGTTACAATATTTGGTGATAATTCTTAAGAGGTTGTCCTGGCTCAGAGATTTGTCAATGTATGTATCTCTCTGTAAAAGCCAGTGCTAGCAAATCAGTGAAGTTCAACCCACTAAAATAAAGATGATCACTAAATAGGATATACTGGCAATTATTGCCTTCTGTATAAATATCTCTTGGGTTTTTCCTAGAAAATGACTGCAAAAATATACAGTTCAGAGAAACACATGTAAAAGTGTTAAGCTTGTAGAAATATATACATAATTCTGATGAATTTCAGCTAATAAAAATCGAGATTTTCCTAGCTTGTGGAGGAAAATATTAGTTATATGAAGACAGGAGGCGAGTATGTTTGCATTAATCTTTCTTTATTTAATGCTCATAGCAGAAATGTTTTCTTTAAATTTATGTAATTCTTCAGAACTTATTTCACCTAAAATGGTGGAAAAAATGAACTGCAATTCCCAGCAGTCCCAGCAACTGTTAGCCACACCTCCAGGTGTCCTGTATATATAGGACTGCATTGGTGTACTCCCTCCTCTTTCTTGGAGCGAATGCCGGAACAGGATAACCTAGGAAGAACTCAAAACGTGACTCTTCGGCCAGCCGGCCCATCCTGTCGAGATGCTGTAGTAAGGTGGTAAACGGACGGCAATCCTGCTGTCGATAACTCCAACCGGGAGTGTAAACGGAAAACTTCGTCCCAACGGGGACCCAGAAATGAACTTGTTAAGCACCGATGGGAATTTGGCATGGAGATTCAGTATCCTGAAAAGAGAATACATATCTGTAATAGGGTGGGTAGGGCGGGAAGATACTCGCCTCCTGTCTTCATATAACTAATATTTTCCTTCACAAGCTAGGAAAATCTCGATTTATATATCAGACAGGAGGCTCATATCTTTGCAGGTTCAAAGCTCTATCTGTATATATAACATCATGTAAGACGACACACAACTCAGATATATATATATACAGTATCTAATATACACCCTGAAGTAAAACGTGGGACAGTTAGAGCTTACGACAGTTAAGAGGTAATGACAGATAAAGAGACATGATTCTCAGGTCTAAAGTAAAATTGACGAAAAGTCGACTCTGGCGACCAGTCGGCTGCTAATAGGAGGTCTGATAGAGAGCCCCCTGAAGTAACCACCTTAGTGGCCATCGCCCCCCTGGTCGAGTGCGCGCCAAAGAGGGATACATCTATACCCGACATCTCCATGACCAGTCTTACCCACCTAGCCAAAGTGGCGGAAGCCATCGGGTTATGCGGTAGTACATATGAGACTAGCAGCTGTGAGAAGTCTGGAGAACGTAGAGTCGTTGTGCGTGATTCGTAAGTCTGCAGACAGCGGACGACGCATAATCGCGGATGTGATTGGAAGAATGGATAGAAAACCGAGTGTAATTGAGTTTTGGTTCTGCGTACTATTGAGAATCTAACCCCTTCCGGCGAGAATTGACGCCTAGAAATATCCAGGGCTCTCACATCTGAGACTCTTTTTATGGAAACCAGGCATAATAGTGTAGTAAGTTTCAGGGATAGGATCTTTAAGGAGAGACGATCGTTGTCCTCCCAAGAGGAGAACAACTGAAGGACCTTGGAGACATCCCAGGTCGATTGGTAGCGAGGACGTGGAGGACGATTATATCTAACACCGCGGAGTAAGCGACATACCAATGGATGTTTGCCAATGGGTAAAGAATCTACCGGACAATGGTATGCCGAGATAGCGGATCTATAAACATTAAGGGAACTATATGATTTTCCCGTCCCGTAGGACTCCGCCAAGTAGTTTACTACCGAAGAGACAGGAGCCTGAATGGGACTAATCTGTCGTTGATCACACCAACGAACCCATAACCCCCAGGCAGATCGATATGCCGATCTATAAAAAATAAAAAATGTGGCGCTAAAAAGAAACACTCAAACGACACAAAGGAGGGAGTGTATCTCTACCCCAAAAAATAAATGGTGATATATGCTATATAGTAAAACATAAACATATAGTGATAAATTGTGATAAATGCACATCAGAAAGCAATCCAAGCAGGAACCGTGTAAGGGGAAAAAATAAGGCCCCTTGAGGGCTAAAAAAAGTTCCAGGTAAGTCCAGGTAGTATTGACACTACAGTACTAAGAAAAAGTCCGGTGCGGGAAGTCCCGATGGAAGCTGACAATCCAATGGAGGGAAACAGAGGATCAAACATACATTCCAAAGTTGTCAGAAGAATTAAACACTCTTACCAGATTCGGTGGACATACAGACCATTGGTAGTATGTCAAATGGGCAAAGAATGGATCCTCAGTCAGGTGTAATTCATGTAAGGCACATCAGATGATATCTCCAGGAATCTCCAAATTTCTTGAGTCTCACCCTTCCAGGATAACAGGGAAGTTCCCAATGGAGTATGGAATCATATGGAAGCACCTTTATCTCCAACACAGAAGACCTCTTTCCTCTCCAGACTTCGGAGTGAGATCTCCGAAGTCTGGAGAGGAAAGAGGTCTTCTGTGTTGGAGATAAAGGTGCTTCCATATGATTCCATACTCCATTGGGAACTTCCCTGTTATCCTGGAAGGGTGAGACTCAAGAAATTTGGAGATTCCTGGAGATATCATCTGATGTGCCTTACATGAATTACACCTGACTGAGGATCCATTCTTTGCCCATTTGACATACTACCAATGGTCTGTATGTCCACCGAATCTGGTAAGAGTGTTTAATTCTTCTGACAACTTTGGAATGTATGTTTGATCCTCTGTTTCCCTCCATTGGATTGTCAGCTTCCATCGGGACTTCCCGCACCGGACTTTTTCTTAGTACTGTAGTGTCAATACTACCTGGACTTACCTGGAACTTTTTTTAGCCCTCAAGGGGCCTTATTTTTTCCCCTTACACGGTTCCTGCTTGGATTGCTTTCTGATGTGCATTTATCACAATTTATCACTATATGTTTATGTTTTACTATATAGCATATATCACATTTATTTTTTGGGGTAGAGATACACTCCCTCCTTTGTGTCGTTTGAGTGTTTCTTTTTAGCGCCACATTTTTTATTTTTTATATGTCTATTTCGATTTGTTCTATCGTTGATGTAGGCCGCTTTTACTCTCATAATTTATTGTTCTAGTAGCGCAATTATTTTTTATTGTTTCACAGATATGCCGATCTAGTCCCTGGGGCCCAGGCCAAGGCGAGGAGGTCTCTAGCCGATTGTGAAAGTCCTGTACCAGATTGTGGCAGCGCGAGACCAGCCATGCAAGGAGAGGTAGTTTGCCTTCCAGAAGTAATGGGTGTAAACCCTTGGTCGGATTGGTCAACAGGTGTGTTGAGTGGGGAAGGAGTCTGGGATAGTCGATCGACATCCCCAGGATCAGAGGGAACCACGGTTGTGTCGGCCACCAAGGAGTGATCAGAACAACCGTCGCCCACTGATTGACAATGTGGAGGAGTAGCCTGGTGATCATTGTGAAAGGGGGGAACGCGTAATGTAACCCCTCGGGCCACATTTGAAGAAATGCGTCCACTGCTATTGCTTCCGGGTCCGGCCTCCAGCTGTAGAAGCGGGGTTACTGCCGGTTGAGTCTCGAGGCGAAAAGATCCGTGTGAAGCGGACCCCAAAGGTCTTGTATTGCTAGAAAAAACGATCTGTCCAATGTCCAGTCGCTGGAATCGGTCAGATAACGGGAATTCCAGTCTGCCACACAGTTGGACACCCCTGGAATGTATTCCGCCACTGGGATAATGTCGCGGGATAGACAGAAACTCTAGAATTCGGACGCAATGTCCGCTAGCGTTTTGGATTCTGTGCCCCCTTGGCGGTTGATGTATTGTACTGCCGCCACAATGTCCATGCGTAAGAGAACGCAACAGTTGGATCTCTGCGAGAGAAAACTCCTGATGGCGAAGAGTGCCGCCAGTAGTTCCAGCGCGTTGATGTGGAGGGAAGACTCGCCTAGGGACCATGTCCCTCCTGTGGAGTCTTGGCCACAACGAGCTCCCCAGCCCTGTCGGCTCGCATCTGATTCTAGGATGACGTTCGGCCGAGAGTTGAAGATTGTCTTGCCGTTCCATTTGACGGCATGTTGAAGCCACCACCGCAATTCCTCCTCCGATTCCGAACAAAGGTCGACTTTGTCCGAATAACGGAGACCTTGCCGTAGGTGGAGGGCTTTGAGGCGTTGTAAGGCCCGATAGTGTAATGGAGCAGGGAAGATTGCCTGAATGGAAGCTGATAATAGTCCGACTATGCGTGAAAGAACTCTCAGCGATATTTGACTCTTGCGCAAAACCGCTCTGATTTCTTTCCGGATCAGGGCCAGTTTGGACTTGGGTAGGCGTAGTACCACTTGTCTGGTGTCCACCGAGAATCCTAAGAACTCCATCTCTTGAGCAGGAGAGAGTATAGACTTTTTGTGATTGATGAGGAAACCCAGTTCCTCTAGCAGTGACACTGTCCAACGCTTGTGTAGATCGGCTTGCGTTTTTGAACGAGCCATAATTAGAAGATCGTCCAGATAAATTATCAGGCGTACTCCCCTGCAACGTAGTGCAGCCACCACTGGCTTCATTATTTTGGTGAAGCACCATGGGGCTGATGATAGGCCGAAGGGTAGGCAAGTAAACTGCCACATACGGCCCTTCCATTGGAATTTCAGAAATTTTTGGGAGGAGTGATGCATTGGTATCGTTAGATACGCATCTTTGAGATCTATTTTGACTAACCAATCTCCCTGGATTAGAAGGTCTCTCAATAGATGTATTCCCTCCATCTTGAAGTGACGGTAGGTCACGTGTTGGTTTAGTTCTCTTAAATTTATTACCGGTCGGTAGCCTCCATCTTTCTTCTTTACCAAGAAGAGGTTGCTTACGAAACCGGGAGATAAGGGGTCCACTTCTATCACAGCTTGTTTTGAAATGAGTTCCTGTAGTTCTAAGTCTATGAGGCGTACATTTTGTTCTGAAAAATGTATGGGATGTGGTAGCACAGACCTGACCGGTTGCGATATGAAGTCTATGTGGTAGCCCGCTACTGCGGACAGTATCCAAGTGTCTGCTGTAATCGTGTACCAGACATGGGTAAAATGTCTCAGTCTGCCCCCTACAGGTATATGAGTATGGTAATTCATTGATACACTCACCAGTGGGTGGTCGGGATCTTGGGAAACCTCTGCCGCTGCGCCCTCTCCATGGGCGTCCTCTAGGAGGGAAAAATGGAGCCGGTTGTGCCACCGGGACGGAGTACTGCTGCTGCACGGGTGAGTAAGATTGAGCGGGTGCCCTAGGATAGGCCCTGTAGTAGTTGCCACGGCCGGCAGATCGGCCTCTCCCTCTGCCGGCCCTGTTAAAAACCTTAGGCCCAGAGCCTGACTTTTTTTGAGAAGTTTGGGCTTTGTCCAGACTATTAAATAGACCTACAAATCTATTGATGTTTTTCATCAAGTCTTCTCCAAATAGGAGGCCTTCTGCTGAGGGGCCTGGTTCTGATTTCGCCAAGTGTGAAAGTTGCGGGTCGAGTCTCATCAATATCGACCTGCGTCGTTCAATAGCGCAGGTCGTGTTGGCTGAGCCTAATAGACAGATGGCACGTTGTGCCCATCCTCGCAATTGTACTAAGTCTACAGGTCCTTCAGTGGCGGCTGCCTGCTCCGATAAATTCAATATTTTGGTCAAAGGACCTAAGAGTTCTAAAACACGATCCTGGATCATCTTAAAAGAGCGTTCTATGCCTTTCTTCGTATACTTGCCCGATTTGGCCAAGTACTTGAGAAGCACCGGGTCAATTTCAGGTGTTGATGCCACCTTGTTAGGAATGAATGGTCTGGGGCATTCCGCTCTCAACTTATTCCTATTTGTCCTGTCCAAGATCCTTCTTGTCCAGTGTTCCACATATTGGGACACTTGTGGGAGGGGTGCCCAGTCCCCGGAACTGGGGTGTGATATGTTTTCCGGATTAAAGAATGGTTCCCCTAAGGAGTCCAAGATTGCTTCAGATGGCAATTCCGGATTGGCTCCCTTTTCAGTAGCTATTTGCCCAGCCTCCTCTTGTTCAGAATCGGAATCATCGGATGCCATTATTAGCGATCCTTCAGATGCTTCCTCATCTGATTCATCATTAAATTAATCCGGCTTAGCCCGGCGGGCAGGTCGAAATTTCTTTCGGGGAATCTCCTTGGGTATCAAGGGTCGCTCACTGTTAGGATGGCTGGGGCGGCAGGCCGAGGAGAGTCCTGCCTCCTGCATTGATTCTACTTCCCCTGCCGGGGAGTCAAGAGAAGCAGTTAGATGCTTACGTTTGTAAGGGACCTTGCCCATTTTAACCACCTCAGGTTGAGTCTTGGAGGGGTTAATTGTAGACAGTGCTGGGACAAGGCCATTTGGTGCCCAGGGCTAAGGTGGCAAACTGTGCCCCCCCCCCCCCCGTTTTTAAGAAAGAATTAATGTTGACTCAAAATAACACAAACACTTTTTTTTTTATCTGCCATTTTATATTAACAACGTGCTGGTCACCTCAGTCAGCCACCCCCTGGTGGCAATTGATGGGGCAAACTGGCAGCACACTGGCGGCAATTGATGGGCACACTGGTGGCAATTTATGGGGAAAACTGGCAACAATTGATGGTTACAGTCTGTAACCATCAATTGTTGCCAGTTTGCCCCATCAATTGCCGCCAGTGTGCTGCCACTGTGTCCATTAAACGCAGCCACTGTGCCATCAAACACAGCCACTCAGTGTTTGCTGGGCACAGTGGCTGCATGTGATGGGTACAGTGGCTGCGTTGATTGCAATTGATGGGCACACTGGCGGCAATTGATGGGCACGCTGGTGGCAATTGATGGGCAAACTGGCTGCGTTTGATGGGGAAACTGGCAACAATTGATGGGGAAACTGGCAACAATTGATGGGGCAAACTGGCAACAATTGATGGTGTGTTGGCACAGTGGCTGCGTGTGATGGGCACAGTATCCCTGCAGAGAAACAATAAGTAGCATATTTATGCACCAAAAACATGTAAGCAGACACAAAAGACGTACCAAACTTAGACACCAGAAACATGTCCACAGAATTCCACTGAGGGGGGCACAATACTGGGGCTGGGAGACCTCATACCAGGGATTCAGGAAGAAAGGGTACAGGTGGGGCGTGGGAGGGCAAAGACCAGGGGGGTCAGGAGGGAAGAGTATGGGGGTGGCAGGGCACAGTGCAAGGTCAGGAGAGCACAACACGTGGATAGGAGGGCACAATATGGGGGAGAGGAGGGCCCACACCAGAGTATGGGGGGTGGTGGGAGGGCACAGTACAAGGGCTGGGGACACAATATAGGGGTCAGGTGGGTACAGTACAGGGGCTGGGGGCACACACCAGGGGGATCAGGAGGACACAGTGCAGGGACTGGTAGAGCACACACCAGGGGGGTCAGGAGGGAAGAGTGGGAGGGCACATGCTGGGGGGGGGGGGGTTGGATGGCACAGTGCAGGGATCAGGAGGTACATTTGGGAGGGCACACACTAGGGGGGGGTCAAGAGGGCATACACCAGGGGCAGTGGCAATCATTAATGAGCCTAATATCTCCCATTGCTACATGAAAAAAAAACATCTCCCCATTTCTCAGCTAACAGGCAGCACTTCTATGCTAAGCTGCAGTAGATCAGCCGACTTAGCATAGAGGTGCTGCTAGATGAGTTTACCTCCGTCCGGACACACTAGCTCGAGACTCAGCTCCCCCACTGCTCAGTTCGCTATGACACCACCCACATCCCGGCGGGTGCAATCTCATAGGACGTCTATCCAGCCCACTTAAACATCTATAGCCAGAAGGCTCAGCCTCAGTGATGTTCCTTTGGTTCCAGAGTGCCTGCAAAATAGCCGGGGGAGCGAGGTAGGGGGAGGTACAGGGGGCAGAGATAGCAGTCCATGCAGAGGGTGGGCAGCAATCTCTAACACTGTGTTGATTCGCGATGTGCTGTGCTGACCGCGGCTCTCATGCCGCTGGAATGGACCAACTGACTCCATTGGGGGAGTAGGTAATCAAAGAGGAAAGGGAGACCGGAGGTGAGGAGCGCACTCGGCAGCCACTGCCGCTGCCCGCGCTTACTACTAGTCTATATGACACACAAGTGTACTGGTCTGGCGGGCGGCGGCCGCGGCTGCCTGTTTGTCAGAACTGCGCCCCCCTGCTATACCAAATGGTAGCGCCCAGGGCACTCACCCTGCCCGCCCCTGCCTTGTACCGGCCCTGATTGTAGATGCCAAGGCAGCCTGGATAGAGCTACTTATGAGCTCCTGAATCTGGGCCGCAGTTAGCAGTTGCGGGGTCTCAGGGGTTAAGCCTGGACCTGACATAATATTTTTTGGGGATCCAGATTCCTCTGCCATTCTAGAGGATTCTAGCTATGAACCCAGCTAAAACACTAATAAACAGACCACTCTTGTCAAATGAGGGCTCCGTTTACTGCCTAAGTCTATAGAGATGTTCTATATATAAATATATATAAACTGTGAACTTGTAATGAAAACAGTACCGCTCTCCTCACCGTTCGGCAGCCGACTGGCGATGCGGTGAGGAGGAAGGTAGCTCAGGTCTCAAACACGGCCGTAGGCTCGCAAGATGTCGTGGGGCGGAAGAGGGAAGCGCGACACCCGTAGACACGCCCCCTCTTCCGCTGTCAGGCGCGAAGTTGCGGCCTGCTGCGGGAAGAAGCCGGAAATAAGAAGGGAAAATGGCGCCCACAGGTAAGCGGCGAAAAGGAGGGCTTCTGTTGAATAGGGACAGAAGAAGGGAAACACGGGCGTGAGAAGAAGACCAGAGCCGCGTTCCTGTGAGAAGGAACTGCAGCGCTCCTAAGGGTGAATATAGCGATAGTAATGAGAGAATAGAGAAAGAGATTAAAGACTGTGCAGAGGAGGCTGCAAGTGAAAGTTTAGAAAAATGAAATGAATGAGTAGAAACGCACCGTAGATGTGCGAGCAATGAATACTCTATAGATAATATCTTAAACCAGCAGTATAAGAAAAAACAATATCATACGTGTATACTTATCTCTGCCATGAGCAGAAAGAAAGAGGAGGGAGTACACCAATGCAGTCCTATATATACAGGACACCTGGAGGTGTGGCTAACAGTTGCTGGGACTGCAGGGAATTGTAGTTCCTTTTTCCACCATTTTAGGTGAAATAAGTTCTAAAGAATTACATAAATTTAAAGAAAACATTTCTGCTATGTGCATTAAATAAAGAAAGATTAATGCAAAGATATGAGCCTCCTGTCTGATACAGTATATAACTATAATTATGATATTAGCACTGCTAGGCTGAGAATTACGTTAGGAATTTTGTTTCTAAAAAATAAAACCACAGCTTTCTGTTGGAGGAAAATTACAATGCTTTCAATTCCTTGTTTTCAGTAAACCTTTAAGTGAAATTGGTTGTGTGAAACTGCCCTTCTGAATTCTGTGAAAGGGGGGAAATGATTATGGTTAATCACAGCGGTGTGATGAGAATAAGAGCATGAGGGAATCTCCAACTATTCACTGTCTTTTTTTCCCAGCCCACACATGTTCCTCCCTACTGAATGAACGAGTGAAAAATAGCAGACAAAATCTTTGCTATCTCTGCTTGCACATGGTATCCTGTTGTGAAATACTTTAGGCTGCAGATAGCGACAAGCACTGAGATTATACACATATATATCGCTTTATTCTATTTTTAGCGCTGGTATAAAACAAGCCTTTTCTTGCAGAGATTTTGACTATTGGTATTTCTAGCTTTCTCTGTTGTATGGACATGACACACACTGTATGCTTTTGGGAAGGCCAGGTAGCCACCTAAGAAAGGTAGGCAACAATGAGACGAATGCCAAAACAGGAAGGGTTTTACAGGTGGAGGCCACTGAAAAAATTTTTCTACTCATCCTTTCTGACTATTTTTCTCTAGTTTTGCATTTGGCATTTGGCTAGGGCCAGTGTCACTACTGGTAGCATGAGGCGATATCTGGACCCTATAGAGGTTGCACAGGCAGGATGGCACATTAATATGTGCCATTGCCAGAAGGTTTGCTGTGTCTCCCAGCACAGTCTCAAGAGCATAGAGGAGATTCCAGGAGACAGGCAGTTACTCTAGGAGAGCTGGACAGGGTCGTAGAAGGTCCTAACCCATAAGCAGGATGGTACCATGAACAGACTTTATGAAGGTGGCCTGAGGGCCCGATGTCCTCTAGTGGGCCCTGTGCTCACTGCCCAGCACCGTGGAGCTTGATTGGCATTTACCATTGAACACCAGAATTGGCAGGTTCGCCACTGAGGCCCTGAGCTTTTTACAGATGAGAGCAGGTTCACCCTGAGCACATGTGACACATGTCAAAGGGTCTGGAGAAGTCGTGGGGAACGTTATTCTGCCTGTAACATCATTCAGCATGACCAGCATGGTGATGGGTCAGTGATGGTCTGGGGAGGCATTTCCATGGAGGGACGCAGAGACCTCTACAGGCTAGACAATGGCACCTTGACTGCCATTAGGAATCGGAATGAATCCTTGGACCCATTGTCAGACCCTACTCTGGTGCAGTGGGTCCTGGGTTCCTCATGTGGCGAGAGATTGCAGCCAGTTCCTGGAGGATGAAGGAATTGATACCTTTTGAATGGCCTCCACACTCGCCTCACCTAAATCCAATAGAACACATCTGGGACACCTCAGTCTGAGGGTTGCACCTCAGTCTGTTCAGGAGCTCAGTGATGTCCTGGTCATTTTCTGGGAGGAAATACCCCAGAACACCATCCGTCATCTCATTAGAAGCATGCCCTGACATTGCCAGGCATGCATACAAGCATGTGGGGGGCCATACAAACTACTGAGTACCATTTTGTTGTTGCAATGAAATTTCAGCAAAATGGACTAGCCTGCTGCATCATTTGTTCACTTTGATTTTCAAGGTGTCTTTGAATTATGCCATTTGTAGGTTGATAATTTGCATTTCCATAAAACAACGTGGCGTTGTTTAGTTCCTAACACATTACCCAGTTTATATCAGTCTAGATATCCAGCATGATATTTTTTCCCCATTGAGATCTGATGTGTTTTCAAAGTGTTCATTTATTTTTTTTGAGCAAAAAGTTTTTTTTTTATTTTTATAGAGTGAAAAGGGATTAGAACACCTGTCAGTTTTTATTATTGTCAGTGTCCTTCTTAGGGAGATTCACCTTCTCAAATTGTCCTTTTTACATTATCATTAAAAGTAAAAGAAAATCTCACATGTTTTCCAATGGGAACACAAGTTCTGGTGACCTGGGGGTCCCCAAGGGATTCCCTTTGCAGGAATATCCTCTCACGTCCTGTTTGGTTATGGGACAGGAACAGTTTGCCTATAGTTCTACTTTAATGTTTAGCATGATTTGTTTAAACCACTGTAGACTTAATTTATATTACAATTATACTGTATTTCTCAGCGTATAACACATACTTTTTTCAACCTTAAAATCAGGGGGAAATCATGGGTGCGTGTTATATGCCGACCCCTGCTGTCTGAGGGAAGAAGAGTGAGCACCGCTGAATTACATAGAGCTGCGATCTCTCGTGTACCCGGCGCTCCGTCACGCACAGCCACGCCTCTTCGGCCACTGTTCTGTCTATCATATGAGCAGGGCCAGGAGGCGTGGCTGTGAGTGACGGAGCGCCGGGTACATAGGAGATCACGACTTTATGTAAATTCAGCAGTCATCACAGCCCTGTGATGCTGCCTACACGATCCCGCATTCAGCTGGGACATGGA
The DNA here is from genome assembly GCA_029574335.1 of Rana kukunoris. NCBI lineage: Eukaryota > Metazoa > Chordata > Amphibia > Anura > Ranidae > Rana > Rana kukunoris. The sequence goes on from CM056049.1 coordinate 256,412,796, forward strand.
GAGCTGTAGGAGAACACATTTTACAGCTGAACAGTGTATGTATGTGGTATATAGGGACATTGCTCTGCTTTATGCTTGCCACTTGATCTATTACACTGAACTGTTAAACATTCTTATTTTGCATGTTTATTCAACTTGTTATTTATATTACAACTTGGATGCATCCTCTTTTCACTATCAGCATTGTAGGGAAAATTGTCCATTATGAATATACCCTGCATAGAGCCTACATGTATGACTCTGTAGATCATACTGCAGGAGCGATATCATACTAGTTATGCTGGTTTGTTTACAAAAAAAGTATGACCAGGGCTTTTTTTCAGGGGGAACTTGGGGGAACTCAGTTCCACCACCTTTGGCTCAGACCCTTTGGTGCCTGCTCACTCTATATGTAATGCAATTCTGGTATTTAATACCCTTTTTAGACCCTTCTACTTTTTGTGAAATCTGAATGGGTCGTGGTTGAGTTCCTGCACCTATTTTCTGAGGAAAAAAAGCTCTGCGTATGACTAAGGATGAGCAACCTGTCCTCAACAAGTGATCCATTTACTTCCTTATATTTTTCACTTTTTTCTTCCGCCTGTTTTGATGATCAGCACCAGATGCAGCAATACATTAATAACGATCTGCAGTATCCATCAATGAACTGGACTATGCAAGTGTCTGATTCCCAGGTTCTTTATAGTAGATGCACTATAGACACTTAGGGCTCTTTCACACTTCCGTTCAGTTTTTTAGATCAGTTTTTTCCCCCTTCAGTTGATCCGTTTTTTTCATCCGTTTTTCGTCCGTTTTCCGTCCGTTTACATCCGTTTTCCGTCCGTTTTTCATCAGTTTTTTTCATCCGTTTTTTCATCCGTTTTTTTTTTTTTTTTTTTTAGAACTTTTTTTTTTTTTACATATTTTGATGAAAAACTGACGTTAGCGGATCGGATGGTAAACGGATCATCCGCTAACGTCCGTTTTTCGTCCGTTCCGTTTTTTTGACGGAAGAAAAATAGGGTTTTCTTCCGTCCAAAAAAACTGAGCTTACCGCAGACGGATGTTAACGGACGTTAGCAGATGCTCATCCGCTAACGGACGCTAACCCATAGGGAAGCATTGAGGTCCGTTAACGGACGTCCAAAAAACGGACGAACTGAACGGACGTGTGAAAGAGCCCTTAGGCAGAACATGCTGATTCCAGATTGCAGATGGGCACTGAACCGGCTGCATTGTTGGTCAATTTATAGGCTGGAGATGGGCACTGAGCTGTGACCCTAATTTTGCTTTAAAGTTCTTCATTTAAAATGTAAATTTTTTTTCTCCCCTAAACCTCCCTCCTAAAATTGGGGTGCATGTTTTATACCTGTGCGTGTTTTACGCTTATAAATACGGTACTTCACATTTTCTTAGCATTCCACGCAGTATATGCACTTTTTTTGCAATTATTTTTTATTTCTCTTTCGTTCATGGATGGACACAGCAGCAATCATGACAAAGTGGGTATTCGCCTTCTATCAGGATTGGACTAGGCAGAAAACTTGTTAGAAAGTGTTAATCACATCAAACACTATACAGTACCGCCCAGGGGACGGTCCCTCTGGGTACAACCCTCCTCCCTGCATCTCGCAGCTCATTTTTTTTCGGCCTAGCAAAGGAGAAGGACATGGCTCCCTTCGGGCCCATGGGTCCTGGAGTTTATTGTTTCACTTTAAGCATTATTAAAATTACTGCTACTGGAAAAACTTACGCTTTTAAAACTTTTTTTTGCATTGATACCCAGGTCCCCAAACACTTTTTATGACAATAACTTGCATGTTAACCTTTAAAATTAGCACTTTTGATTTCTCCCATAGACCTTTAAAGGGAGTTCCGCGGCTTTTCGAATTTGTCGCCCACACCCCAAATTGTTCGCTGTTCATCGAATGGTCGAACTCATGTTCGACTCGAACATAAAGCTCATCCCTAATCTCAACGTGGCGACTAGCCTCTGCTCGGCAGTGTTGGCTTGTCGCATCACCGTGCCTTGCCTCATGATATAGGGGGACACCAAATCCAACAGATGGTGAAAAGGAGTCCGTCATCCAGAGATAATTCCTGAAGTCATCAGGATTATTCTCGTGGATCTCCTGCAGAAGAGGAACATGAGAGAATTGGGCCTGCTGGAGCAACCAATTCTTCGTCCATGAACTCCTCCTTATCCTATTCATGGACTGAGCTTAACCCCAACACCAAGCCCATACACAGCACGAACTCTATGATGATTACGTCATGGCTAGAAAGCGGTCAGCTGGTCAGAACGAGCTGAAGAACAGAAAGTCCTATGAAGAACGACCTGAAAATCAGAAATGAGCAGACAAGAACACACTGAAAAACAGATACGACCTGACTACACGCTCCCTGAAAGACAGATACGAACCCACAAGCACCAACTGAACTGCAGAAAATGATCTGAAAAGCACAAAGACTGAAAAGCGCAAATAATCCCTCACCAAACTTTTACTAACACGGCAAAGGCAGCCCAAAGGGTAGTGTCGTTGGATTTGAACTTTCCCATTATAGTGCCTTCGTACGTGTTGTACGTCACCACATTTTGGACGGTCGGAATTTGGTGTGACAGTGTGTATGCAAGACAGCTTGAACAGAATTCCGTCTGAAAAATCCGAGTTTATCTCAACCAAAATTCAGATCGTGTGTACGGGGTATAAGAATCTATAATTTGCATCTTTTATTATTTATTTTCTTTTTTGCTGGATATGTCATGTATTCAACAAATTAGATTATATTAATTTATTATGCTGGGCCATGAAGAGATTGTTTAATAGCTATTTAATAAAGCATATTCATAGGATAGGCGCTGAAGAAGTGCGATTTCAAAGCAGCACATAACTTTCGTTAGTTAAATGTGAAAGTCTTTATTTGAATGTATTTTAGCTGACTTCTCCACCATACATTAAACATAGTGGGCCAGATTCTCAGCTTCGCTACGATGGAGTATCTCAGATACCCCGTCGTATCGCCGTTTTTTTTTTGACTCGTATCTATGCGAGTGATTCCTAGAATCACTTTGGCATAGATACGCCTGAAGATCCGACAAGTGTAATACCATTACACTTGCGGATCGTAGTTGTAATGACAACTCTGGCCACTAGGTGGCCTTTACGTTGTTTTCTCATTTGCCTATGCAAATGAGGCTACTACGCCGATTCCCGATCGTTTTTATGCCACCCGTCGTCGCGGACGTCGTTTACGAACTCGTAAGGTTACCCCTGCTAATATGAGGGTTAACCTTACGCAGTACCGTCGGGTGCCGTCGGATGCCATGTTAAGTATGGCGTCGGGTCAACGTCGGCTTTTTCCGTCGCTTACGTCGTTTTACTAACTCGTTCGCGAATAGGGCATTGCGTAGTGACGATCACGTCGTTTTGACGTCGGTTTCAACGGCGCTTTCCGACGTGAGCTGGAGCATGCGCACTGGGCTTTTTCCCTGGCCGGCGCATGCGTAGTTCGTTTCGACGCGGGGGCGCGCTTTATTTAAATAGAAGCCGCCCCCTTTGAATTACATGGGCTTACGCTGGGCCATTTTCGCTACGCCAACGCAAACTACGGAGCAAATGCTTAGAGAATACGGCACTTGCTCTAGTACGATGCGGCGGCGTAGTGTAAATGGCTTACACTACGCGGCCGGATTTCTTAGAGAGTCTGGCCCACTATATTTAATATACTATACATCTTGTCAAAATATTAGGATTTTTGTACTCACCATAAAATCCTTTTCTCAGAGTTCATGGACGGTCGCAGCAGCAATCTTGACAAAGTGGGTATTCGCCTTCTATCAGGAGTGGACTAGGCATAACTTGTTAATCGCATCAAACACATCAAACACTATACAGTACCGCCCAGGGGGAGTTCACCTCTGGGTACAACCTTCCTTCTTGCATCTCGCAGATCAGTTTTTTTTCTGCCTAGCAAAGGAGAAGGACATGGCTCCCTTCGGCCCAAGGGTCCTGGAGTTTTTTTCTATTTTTTCTGCTCTTTTTGTTCCTGTGATCTGCGATCAATTGCCTACTGGGTGACAGGCTGCATCCCAGATCCTTGTAGTCCTCCCAGTTTCGGCTATCGAGCGTGTGCCGACCGTAGTTCCGCACTGGGTCGTCCATGACATGCCCGTCGCTCCACGGGTGGCCGGTGAGCTACACGCTCCGGGGCACGCATATGACCAAGCTATATGTCTGAGTCACAGCATGCCGGGCCGAGTCACAGCATGCTGTGGGTTGGCTGCGCTTGGGGTCCGCTCTCTATGAGGTGTGCTGTTTTGCTGTGGGGACCCGGGTGTTCGCTGCCATTTTTGTTTGCTGTGTGTTTTCTTCTTTTTTTTTTTTTTTTTTATAAATTCTTTATTTTATAAGTTTTTTTTCAAAATAACATCATTATCACATTATATACGATTACATCCATATTTCACCTCATGTAACAGTCTCTATTTATTATACCTCGTTCTTAATCAGATACCTGTTACAACATAGTTTCTCCCTCTCCCTTTCTCTACATAATCATATCTTTTTCTTTTTTTTTTTCATTCAAGTTTAAGTTTATTTTCTGAATAAAGTCAATACAATTTAAAGAACATATCAGGAAATCAATACATTTTGTTACATATCCTTAAATATTGAGACATCGTTTGCTGAAGTCATCACTACGTCATTTCTCAACCATACCTAAATAACATTCTATCTGCGATGAAAGGAAAACGGGTTCAACAAGGGAGTAAATTCTGACCCTAAGCCATATAGTCTAACCGGGGTAGCTCCCTACCCTCCCCCAAATCCTGCAGTTCCTATCAATCCGTCTAGGGTCCCTAGTCTACAGCAGTTGGGATAAATCAAAACCTTATTGGTCCAACATATATAGAAATGAGATGGGAAGGGCACCCTCCACCCCCACTGACACCCCCAATGGGATCACTCTGTGCCCGGGGAGGTAGAGTAATTCCCCCAAACCATCCAGCCCCCTTAGCAAGTTATTATAAATATTACAGTTTTGTGAAGTCCACTTCGTGATGTACCTCCATTTCATAAACGTAAAACTTCTCAAGTACCTCTGGTACGAAGTGTATGATATCTGGACCGATTAAATGAACCTAATACTAAAAGAATAAATAACAAGTTCGATGAAGAGAGAGGGAGAGGGAGGGAGAAAAAGAGAGGAGAATCCCTCTTCAACTTTCTCCACCCCTATGATAGAGGCGTAACATGTGTATATATATATATGGAGAACGTTTCCCAAACACAGATTATACAAAAAACCTGAACACAAGCACAGCATAAAACCAGAACATAGAGAAGAAAAGTAGAAGAGAAGGAAAAGAGAAATGTGAGAAAGATGGAAAGAGAGGGAACGAAAAAGAGGGTAGGGGTGAGAGGGTAGAGAGACAGAGATCCTACCTGCCAGGTGTGTACATCAGCCTACAGTAAGTTATGTTATCACCCCTTTATGGGGTGTGAGATCCCTAAGTACTTTATCCATGGTTCCCAGATTGCGTTAAACTGAGTAAGTCTATCCAACATTGAGCCAATTCTCCTTTCCTGTTCCATTATCCAGGTGATCTTTCTTTTCATACTTAAGATTGAGACCGCCTGTTTCTTCCAGGCTGCAGCTATAGTGATTCTAGCTCCTGTTAGGATAAACCATATCAGCCTTCTGGTAACCTTTGATACTTGTGGTATGAATCCATTCAGTAAGGCAATCGCCGGGGACTGATGTATATTACAACCCGTAATCTGTCTAATTATATGGAACACTTTACTCCAAAAACCTCGTATTCTTGGGCATTCCCACCAGGTGTGAACCATGGAGCCCACGCCTTGGCATCCTCTGAAGCATAGAGGTGAGGATGAAGGATATATGGATGCCAGTCTTAGAGGAACTAGATACCATCTAGTAAATATTTTGACATTCGCCTCTATGAGTGACATGTTGATGATACCCTTTATAGATCTATGGAAGTTTTCTCCCCAATCTTCCAAATCCCACTCATCCTGAATTTCCTTCTCCCAAGCTAGCATATAGGGTAATTTATTGACATTGTTCGCAAGGGATTTGTAAATTACAGAAATACCACCCTTCCTTACTGGGGCCTGTTCACATTTTCGTTCATAGGGCGTAAAATGACCAGTTACAGCCTTGTCAGTCCAGAGTTTCTGTACAAAACTGTAGATTTGAGAAAATCTTGATTTCTCTGAAGGAGGAAGATCAAGACTGTCCCTAAAATATTGTTCTGATAGAGGACCTAAGTGGGAGAAGAATCGTCCAATGCGGTATACTCCCTTATCTCGCCACCACTGGAAGGATTCAACGTTCACATTGGATGCAAAGGACGGGACCTGAAATATATCATTTAATGGTAGACTCTTAGAAACTAAAGAGGGATTGCTCCTGAGCGAGTCCCACATAACCAACGCCTGTGACAGTGCCGGAGACATATTAGAATGTCTGCGTTTGGGGATAGACCACACAAGATTTTCCAATGAGCATGTGGGGGACGCCTGTTCTTCCAGACTAACCCAATCAGGTTGGTCCTGTTTGAGGTATATATCTGACAGTTGTGCCAGTCTAGCTGCCTGGTAGTACCACAGCAAATTTGGCAGTCCCAAACCTCCCTGATTAGGGAGATTAAAGAGGCTACTCGATGATACACGGGGGCTCTTTTTGTTCCATACAAATTTTGGTGATCTTACCCTGAAAAGCCTTCAAGTGATTCCTTTTTATCGGTATGGGGAGAGAACGAAAGAGGTATAGAAGTCTAGGAAGAAGAGTCATCTTGACAGAGTTTATCCTGCCAATCCAGCCTATATTCTGTGTATCCCAATCACCTAAATCAGATTCAAGTTTTTTATACATAGGAGGGTAGTTGGCTGTATATAGATCCTCAAATTTCGAAGATAAATTGATACCCAAGTATTTGATAGATGAGCCATTCCAACCAAATTCATATTTCTTTTGTAGTAAGGAAACTACATCTACAGGAAGCGAGACATTGAGGGCCCTAGATTTGGACATATTGACTTTAAGGCCAGAGCCCTGGAGAATTAGTCAAGTACAGAGTAGATTTCGGACATAGAGGAAATCGGGGAAGTAACAAATAGTAGCAGGTCATCCGCAAATAATGCACATTTGTGGTCCTTACGGGTACATACTCCACTTATTCGCTTATTCCGAATCGAACTCCTCTGATATTCGCGTTATTCCGAATCCTATTGCCAAAGATTCTATAACAATTGTGAATATCAAAGGAGACAATGGGCATCCTTGGCGGGTTCCCCTTTTAATTTTAATAGATTCTGAAAATAGTCCCTGCAGTCTTATTTTAGCCTCAGGAGAAGAGTAGAGTGCAGATAATATGCCCAAGACTCTTGAGCCAAACCCCCAACGTCTCATAACTTCAAACATATATGGCCAGGAGACCGAATCAAAGGCCTTTTGAAGGTCCAATGATAAGAGCATCCCTTCTTGTTTTTGATCTCCTATCCAACCGGATTGCAATATGGAAATTATGTCTACCGCTCTCCTTACTTGGTCAGGACCTTGTCTACCAGGAATGAAACCCACCTGATCCTTATGTATATACTGACCAATGAAGGATACTAGTCTATTGGCTATTATTTTGGTTAGGATTTTAAGGTCATTGTTAATCAACGATATTGGTCTATAGTTTTCCACTTGACTGGTATCCTTGTCAGGCTTAGGGATCACAGAGATATATGCCGAATTCAGCTGAATATCTATAGGATTCCCCTTCGTTAAATGGTTAAAAAAACGAGTAAGGTATGGAGATAGAAGAGCCGAGAAAGTCTTGTAGTAAGGAGCAGAGAAACCATCTGGTCCTGGAGCTTTATCTGTTTTTAACATTTTGATCACTTCCAAAACTTCCTCAATCGAGATGGGAGCTTCCATTTTCTCTCTATGCACTTCCGCCAGCGAGGGAAGGTCCAAACTATCTAGGAATTCTCCCACGCTATTAGAATTGGAGAGTGTCTCAAAGTCGTAAAGTTTTGAATAGAAGCTTTGGAAGGAATCCATCACCTTCTGAGGGTTCAAGGTAAATAAGCCATTGGCTTGTTTAATCTTAGGGAGGACTCTCGGCCTTAGTCTAGGGCAGGAGTCTCCAAACTACGGCCCTCCAGGTGTTCAGGAACTACATTTCCCATCATGCCTAGTCATGTCTACGAATGTCAGAGTTTTACAAGGCCTCATGGGAAGTGTAGTTCCACAGCATCTGGAGGGCCGTAGTTTGGAGATCCCTGGTCTAGGGGATAGTTTATGCGCCAACATTGGACCAATTTTATCTTTTAATCTATAAAATCTAGCTCCCGACCATTTAAGTGCCTCATCTGCTCTTACCGTAAGCGCAGGATTCAGAGCTGTCCTGGAGCGTCCAATTTAGAAGTTGGGAAACCAAAGGGGTCCAATTTATGCTTTTTGCTCAAATCGTCAAATGTCTTTTCAAGTTCTTCCACCTCCAGCCTCTTCAGTCTTTTTTGTCTGGCTGCGATCTGTATTAGTTTTCCCCTCACTGTCACCTTGTGGGCGGCCCATAAGGTTTCTGGAGAGATTTCCTCTATGTCATTATTTTTAAAGTAATCTGTTATAGCTTGTTCAATCTCTGTGGCTATAGTTGGGTCTTTCAACAATGACTGGTTGAGGGTCCAATGAGATACTCTTTGATTAGAACTGTTTTTTCTTAGGCCGCGTACACACGAGGGGATATGTCCGCTGAAAACGGTCCGATGGACCGTTTCAGCAGACATCTCCGCTCGTGTGTATGGGCTAGCGGACAGATTTCTCCACCCGACAGATTTCAAAGCAAGCTTTGAAATCTATCCGGTGGGAATCTGTCCGCCCGACATGTCTGCTGGTTAGTACACTTACCAGCAGACATGTCGGCCCCCACCGCCGCCGCGCCGCTGCCGAATGGATTCGGCGCATGCGCGGAAGTGTTTTACTTCCTGGTACGGTGACGTGGCGGTGACGCGGCGGCGCCAACGTCACCGCCGCGTCACCGCCACGTCACCGCGCCGTCGGGCGGCGGGGAATTTGATCCGATGGTGTGTACACGCCATCGGATCAAACTCCCGATCGGACATATCCAATGGAAATGGTCCGCGGACCGTTTTCATCGGATATGTCCGATCGTGTGTATGGGGCCTTAGAGATAACAGAACCATGGAATGATCCGACCATGGGACGTCCATAATGGAGGACTTCTGGGCCGAGGGGACATGGTGATTGGAAAGTAATATATGGTTTATACGTGAATACGACTGGTGGGGGTTAGAGAAGTGAGTAAAATCTTTAGCAGTTGGGTTCAATTCTCTCCATATGTCGGTCAATCTTTATTGGTGAAGCACGCGAGCGACTTGGGTACTGGTTTTAGTAGGTCTAATTAATTTAGCCTTTGCTGGGCCAGATTGGAATCTCCCCCCATAACTATGACTCCCTCTACCAAAGGCTGGAGAGATTCAAGCATTTGGCAGAAGAACCCCTTCTGTCCCCGGTTGGGAGCATAGTATGATATAAAAGTGTACGTATTTCCTTCCAGAGTGCCCTTTGCCAGAATGAATCTACCCTCTGGGCCCGCGTATTCCTTAATTAAGTTAAATTTGCAGTGTTTGGAGAATAAAATTGCCACTCCTTTAGTCTTATTTTCGGCCTTTGACAGGTAGAATAATGGGAAATGAGCATGTAAGAACGAGGGAGTATACCGCTTTGGGAAGTGGGTCTCTTGTAGAAATACCACATCAGCATGAAGGGATTTGTAGACTTGTAGCGCCTTTCGTCTTTTAACTGGAGAATTCAGCCCCTGCGTGTTGTGTGAAACAACACGAAGGGGAGCAGGAGGATTAGCCATACCAGCCATGGGATATAAAATTGGCAAAGCTAATTCTCATGCGTTCCCAAACAATATCCGTATCATGAGACACATTAAACAAATTAGGTACATTATCCGGTTTGCAAAATAATGACTGTAGACACTTAAAAGTAGGAGCTCTCATTGGCAGGTAGGTCAGGGGGGAAGAGTGAACAGAACAGAAAGAAATTATAGAGAAAAAAGAAAATAGACAAAGACATTTTATCCATATGTAAATTAACATAAGGTCAAAAAATGACCCAGAATGAGGGGAGGGTGTATTTCCCCTCCCCCCATTCAAACACGTCACCATAGAATAGCCCAGAAAATAAGGGGCTATGTTCCCACTCCCCGGGGCGACGGAACGTCGATCCAAGGGGTAGGCTGAGGCCCAATGCCTCACCACCGGCTGCCAGCGACAGCTCAACAAACTGTAATGTAAATCACTGTTATGAATAATTCAACCCAGTATGACATATTAAAAGAGACAAACTATTTTAACTTTCCTAAGAAAAAACAACAAACACAAAAAAAAATCGAAATATACATATATATACATATACACATATGTATATAAACATTTCCTAGGAAAGTATTAACATGTAGCTTTGGTGAGATCTATTTTCCCGGGTATGGAAAAATAGGGGAAAAAGAGACATCGGTGACCATCCCTTTGAAGAAAGGGGAAAAGACATCCACAAACATGTTCCTTCTCTTCAGGTTGCAAAGTTATCTTTAACCTTCCTGTGCTTGACTCTGCTCCAAGCAGAGGAAGTCGGGCTGATAGGGGTTTGTCTTTTGGCAGAGCCCTGCTGGATAGGAGTAGTGTCCATTTCTGGCTCGCAGGAAATAATCTTCAAGTCCAATAATAGTCTCTCACCTTCCTGAAAATTCTGTACTACATACTGCCTGCCATTAAATGAAAATTTCAAAGCAAAGGGGAAGGCCCATTTGTATCTTATGTCCTTTTTCATGAGGGCAGACAATAAGGGCTTCATAGCTCTTCTTCTCTGTATTATGTATGGCGATATATCAGAAAATATTTGAATTATGGCGCCTTGGTACTGTAGTTGTTCATTTTTGTGCTGTGCGAGACTGTTTCATCACTTCCTCCTTAATGGAATAGAAATGTGGTTTAACTACCACATCCCTTGGTAAACCATCCTTTCTTAAAGGACCCAGGGCCCTATGTGCTCGGTCCAATTCTAGTTTGTGGTTTGGTATAGATGGGATCAGGATTTTGATAATGTCCTGTATAGCTGTATGCACGTCTGAGATAGATTCTGGTAATCCTCTAACCCTGAAATTATCTCTTCTTGATCTGTTCTCTAATTCGTCGATCCGTGCCTGAGCAGCTTCCAGCTGTTCCTGCATGAATTGCAAATTATCTGAGTTCTGATCAGTCCGTGCTGTATTAACCTCCAGTTTGTGTTCAATATTTTCTATTCTGCTTCCCAGGCTCTGAAAATCAACCCTAATCTCTCCTGTGATTCTTTCTGCATTTTGTGCCAGTCCTTTATCTAGCATTTCAGAAATTCTGGTGAATAATTCAGAGACATTGAAGGTTACCTCATGAGCCTGTTCAGCCTTTGTATTCATATGTGCAGGACTTTGTGAGGTAATTACCTCAGGAGTTAAATGACCAGCCTCCATGAGATTTTTTATTTCAAATGATGCAGGAGGGGAGAGAATAGGGCAAGTATCAGAATTTGGTGTCTGAGGTACTATAGAAGGACTTATAGAAGATAAAGCTTGTCTGTCAGTCAATGAGGTCTCAACTGTACCCAGTGTACTTGTCTGAGGTACGGCGGCCATCTTAAGTAAATTGTTCTTAGCCAGCCTTTTATTAAGTTTCTTGCTCTTTTTGTAATATTTGCCCGGCATGAATTGGGTCCATAGTATGTCAGCTATTCACTACTGTTGTTTCTCTGCTCTTAACGGGTATATAGAACCTGCAATTCTCGTCAGAAAAAAGAAACAGCGCGGGCACCCCGTCCCCAGCTGTCATTCTTTACAAGGCTCCTGTATATAATTCCCCTGAATAAGAAATAGTTTACCCGGTATCTTTCGATTCACCGTTGAATCCGCAGTCCTCGGATATCTTTTTGTCGTTTGTATCCGGGTTGAAATTCTATATATTTGCGTTTGACAGCCGGTGGTGAGCAGAGCTCCGGTCCTAAGCTGCCATCCTAGGAGCTCCCACGCATGCGCCTCCAATCATATCTTTTTCTACTCTTACTACCTCTACCTTATCCAGACAAGGGAAGAGCTATAGAAAGAATTTCCCCTCCCCCTGCTCACCACCATAATTCTTTAAGGGTTTACTTAAGGATTTCGTTACCTGTACCTAATGTATGGGGTCCACATCCTCCAATACTCCTCCTCTCGCCCCCTCAGCCCCATAGTAAGGTTCTCCATCTGCTGGATCTCTGTTACTCTACTCAGCCATTGTAATCTTGTCAGGGATGCCGTACTCTTCCATACAATTTGAAGAAAGGCCTTTGCTGCTGTAATCAGATGCCTTAGCAGAGATTTCTTATATTTTTCAACAGATAATGGGATATCGTGTAGCAAAAATGCTGCCGGGCTGTCTCCCAAACTTACCCCAGTAATTTATTTGATTATTTCAGAGACCATCTTCCAGAATTCTTTAAATTTTGTAAAGATCTCTTTATCCCACCGTTGCAAGTCTAATTTAATTTGTTTTATCAGGGGTACAAAGTTCAATTCAAAAATTCTATTTAATTTGTTTGGTATCTTAGTCCCCAGATAACATACATGGGAGCCTGTTCATTTAAAGAGGAAATTAGCTGCTAACTGCTGCTGCTGCATACAGATTTTTACCTCTACACCCATGGCCTCTGACTTATTGTAGTTCACTTTAAAATTGGACAGATCCCCATATCTTTTTATTTCCGCTTAAAGACATGGTAAAGATATTACCGGGGAGGTTATAGAGAATAATAGGTCGTCAGCATATGCCGCTACTTTATATTCAACTCCCTTTATTGAAATACCTCTGATATCTGTGTTTGCCCGAATAGATCTCAGAAACGGTTCTAGAGAGGACATCCTTGCTGTGTTCCATTCCTAATAGAAAAGGGTTCTGACTTTATATCATTTATCTTTACCCTTGCCGTGGGGCAGGAGTATAGACTTGTGATCCAATTCTGCATCCCCATTCCCAGTCCTGTATGTTGTAGCGTAGCTCTTAAGAATCCTCAGTCTACCCTATCGAAAGCTTTTTCAGCGTCTGCAGATATGAGAACTAATGAATGTTGACGATACTGAGATAGATAGATAGCGCTTAAGACTCTTTGCGTGTTTTCTTTACCCTCTCTGCCCGGGAGGAGGGAATAAAGGTCAGTAATCTATTAGCCAATATTTTCGTCAGAATTTTCAAATCAATGTTTAATAGTGAAATTGGACGATAGCTAGCACATTGAGCGGGATCCTTTCCCTCCTTAGGAATTACTGCTATGTGGGCCATAAATATTTCCGCAGGCATAGTATGTCCATTTCGAATCGCATTAAAGGCCGCCAAAAATTTGGGTGCTCATTTTTCGGAAAAGGTCTTATAGTAGAGTAACGTATACTTATCAGGGCCAGGGGCCTTTCCCGGTTTCAATGATTTAAGGGCCTCCAGGAATTCCTCTGTTGTAATTGGGCCATCTATATTCCCTGCACTTTCTTCAGATATCCTGGGCATTCCTGAGGCCAATAGATACTCCTTTATCCTCTCTTGTTTACTGGGAGTTCCTGAACCTGATAGATGACTAGAATAATAGTTTCTGAATGCCTCCGCAATTGACTGAGATGAGCTAACCACAATATCTCCTCGCGTTTTAATTTTTTCTATATGGTTCCATGCTCTCGTCTCTCTGAGCGCGTTTGCCAACATCCTGCTGGTCTTGTTTCCATATTCATAGTAGGCCCGTCTACATCAGCTGAATTTAGTTTATCTCACAAACCCACCAATTTTTCCTCGATGTGTCTGTGATTTCTTATGTGCCGTCTCGAGAGAGCGAATCTCTCCCAACAGGGTATCTAGTTTAGCGTTCAGAGAGCGTTATCTATGTGCTCCTAAAGATATGAGCACTCCTCTCAGATACAATAGCATTTGTGTGCCTCCCATATACATAGTGGCGTTATTTCATCTGAGTCATTAATTGAAAAAAAGGTATCTAGTTCCTGAGCTATCCGATTTTCATACTCTGGATCTTTTAGAAGTGTCTCATTTATCTTCCAGTTCCATTCACGAGGGTCTGTCTCACCCTATTCTATGCTACAGTTAGTAGGTGCGTGATCCGATAATGTGAATGACCCTATAGATGCTTCCTGCAGATGCAGCAGCACACTCTGAGCTAAAAAAACATAGTCAATTCTTGTATATGTCTTATGTTTTGCAGAGAAAAATCTAGTCTCTGTCATGTGCATGTAGAGTCCTCCAACTGTCTATCAGCTGCAAATCCTGCAGTAATCTCTTTGCTTTACGTCGTCTTATGCTGGATAGATGAGAAACGCCCTTTAATACATCTAGTGTGGGGTCTAACGCTATATTCAGATCACCCAATATTAATACCCCCTCTTTGTTTTGATGTACTGCATCCAGATATCTTTTCAATGCCTAGACTGTATCCTCATTAGGTAAGTATAGGTTTACCAGGGTAACATTTTGCTCATTCAACAACCCCTTTACTATAAACAGGCGCCCTGCGTCATCCGTTATTACATTGGACTCTTTCCAGCACATCTGTTTCACATAATTGCTACTCCATTTGCCTTGGAAGTGTGCGAGGCACCATGATACACTGTAGGAAATCTTTGATTCCCCAATTTTGGAATTCTGTCGTTTCTAAAATGTGTCTCTTGTAAGAAAATTATTTGTGATTTAAGTCTACCTAACTCAGCTTACAATTTTGACCATTTCTCTGGACTGTTTAACCCCTTTACGTTGTAGGAAGTTATATTTATCTTGGCCATTTTGTCCCCTTTCTTTTCACCATCCAACAAGCCGAATATCCTATGGTGCCGAAGGATAGGCGAGGAGGTGAGAGAAGGGGGGGGGGGTAGGTCGAGAAAAAAAAAACCTCAACCCCCCCCCCCAAAAAAAAGAGAGAAAAAAAACTCAACCCCCAAAAAAATAACTCACCCCAAAAAAAAGAGCGCCTCCGACTTTCCTTCACTTAGAGGAGAGGCGCTATAAATAGGGCAAGTGTATAAGCAGTACGGAGTGTGCAAGCAGCACGGAGAGCTCCACTGTAGCGTTTATCCATGTGCACCCTGTGACTATCCTTAATTTCTTTAAACATATCCCATCTCTTCCCCTTTCCCCCCTCCTCTAATTCCTTTCTGTACATCCCACCTGAGAGAGAAAGGGATCAGGGCGGGCAAACCTAAGGAGGTGAAACTCACAAATATCCCTAAACCCCCACATTTGCTGATATTTACATATTTTACTATTATTTACTAGCTGTCTTTGACTATGTCCGTCATACAGCACTCACCCTTACTATTACTTACTGTTACCTATTATTACCTATTATTACTTCTTAGAAATGACCCTGCCTGCTCAGATAGCCCATTAGGAGGAGGGAGATTCCCATTCCACCCATCTGAGTCCACGATCCTGCTTCCCCCATCCGAGGCCTCTCTCTCCCCTTCTCCTCCTCTCCCCCCGCCTCATCTCAAATTCTGTGTCCATATTAGTGTATTGGTGTGCATGTGTCCACTATATTATCCAAATCTACCTAATCTCAGGGCCACGAAAAAAGAAAAAACAAAAGAAGAGGCCCCTTCTCTCTAGTGAGGGTAGGTATATTCATCTACCCTGAAACATCTGAAGAAGTCACATGCTCCGCGATGTAACGCCATAGAGACTGTTTGGCATCTGAGCGTCCTGCATCACCGGAGATCCTCAGTTAGGCGTAAGGCAGTTAGGCGTTAGGCGTAAGGAAGCTGTAAGGGATCCGCGGTGCACGCGCGCGTGAATTCATTGGCGCCAGACAGCCTATTTAAAGGTTGCACTGTCACCAGAGTGCTGACGGATCTCAGCGGTTCCTGTGTCCTGTGCCTGTTCCCGTGCTCCTGATCCCGGTTACTGATCCTCGGCTCCCTAGACCTTGCTCTCGGACTCGCTTCACCCCTGACTCTTGGTTCCTGATCTCGGCTTTCCACGTGACCCTGTTTCCTGCCTGATGACTTTGTACCTCGCTACCCGCTCGTTGCTGAACCCGGCTTTCCATGCGACCGCGATCCTGTCTCCTGTTTTGCTCCGCTCTACTTCCCGGGTACCTGCAAATTCGTCCCTACAACCTGCTGCGACTTTGTCCCTGCAACCTGCTGCGACTTTGTCCCTGCAACCTGCTGCGACTTTGTCCCTGCAACCTGCTGCGACTTTGTCCCTGCAACCTGCTGCGACTTCGTCTCTGCAACCTGCTGCGACTTCGTCCCTGCAAACTGCTGCGACTTCGTCCCTGCAAACTGCTGCGAATTCCTGCCTTGCAAGATTCGCATCACCGGCTGCGGGCTTCCCGAGTTACATCTGCAGGCACTCGTGTCTCCCCTGGCCCTTGGTTTCCCCTGTCTCCACTTTCAGCGGGACCTGGGCCGGAGATTCAAGAGAGGCTAACCTCGTCATTTCAGACTTCAACCAGGTACGTGACAGTATCTGTCAGCCAATAATGGAGTCTGAAAGGGAGGCCTCTTCTTTCAAAGACATTTGCCAATCCCTCTCGACACTTGCCCACACAATACAGAAACTTCAGTCAGATCTGAATCGGATGGAAGGTCAGCTTTGGGATCAGCCTGTTTCCTCTCCTCCTTTGGTGAACTCTTCAGTTCAAACGGACTTCTGTCGGCTCTGTGTGGCCACCACGCCTCCTGAACCCAGAGTGCCATTGCCTGAGCGTTTTTCTGGAAATCGCAAACAGTTTCGTACCTTCCGAAATGCCTGTGAACTGTATTTTTCCTTGCTACCCCAAACCTTCTCTTCCAAAGACACTAAAGTGGGTTTCATCATCACCTTGCTACTTGGAGAGCCTCTTTCCTGGGCACATCATCTTCGGGAGCAACAAGACCCGGCCCTTGCAAACATGGACTCCTTCTTTTCCGCCATGTCCCAGTTGTATGCCGACCCTTTTCTCCAACAATCGGCGGAATCCACACTCAGTAGACTCCAGCAAGGCCCAAGGGCCGTGGAAGATTATGTGTCAGACTTTCGTGTTCTGAGTATGGATACTCAGTGGAATAGAGCGGCTCTCCATCATCAATTTCGTTGTGGACTTTCTGATCCATTAAAACGTAGATCTCCAAACTACGGCCCTCCAGCGGTTGCAGAATTACACCTCCCATGAGGCATTGTAAAACTCTGGCACTCACAGACAGTACTAGGCATGATGGGAATTGTAGTTCCTGAACAACTGGAGGGCCATAGTTTGGAGACCCCTGCATTAAAAGATGAATTAGCACGCGTGGGAACACCCTCCTCCCTGGAAGATTTAATTAATCTTGTCATTCAGATTGACCGTCGGTTACGAGAAAGACATTTAGAGAGGACCAATACCAAGCCACCTGCATTTTCTAGTCCCGATTCTTCAAATTACGCCAGTTCTGTCGGTTCCTTGAAAATGTCCAGTAAGAATAGGGAGCTCCACAAACTCTCACGTGTAAGCTATCCTAGACCAGCTCTGTCTTCCTCGGAACGCCTCCGGCGATTACAAAATAGACTATGCCTTTACTGTGGGGGAACTAGTCACTTTATTCAGACTTGTCCTGTGAAACCTCCCAAGCCTGCCTCCCTGTTGCCCCACATGATGCATCTCCCTGGAAGGGGGCCAAACCATCTCTCTTTACCACTTCAGTTACAGCTACCAGAAAAGACTATCCTTGTACCTGCCATTATAGACTCAGGGGCTTGCAGTTGCTTTGTGGATGCTGCATTCGCGACCTTACACCAATTACCTCTATGCTCCAAGAGGCAGGGGCTTATCGTTCATTTAGCAGATGGTTCTGGTCTCAAGTCTGGACCAGTAACCCAAGAGACTATACCTATTCCTTGCCGTACTGCCTCAGGACATCTGGAACTCCTTTGTTTGGATGTGATTGCTTCTCCCATGTTCCCTATAATTCTGGGGCTACCCTGGCTAAAAGCCCATAACCCTCATATAGACTGGGCCACTGGAAAAGTTTCCTTCTCATTCGACTATTGTCAGGTACAATGTTTTCCAGAAAGGATCTGTAACTCTACTCCCCTTCATAGTATTTGTCCGGACCCTGAAACCGTAAAATTGGTGCCTGTTGCCTACCATGAATTTCTGGATGTGTTCAATAAGAAAAGTGCAGATACCTTGCCCCCACACAGGGCTTATGACTGTCCTATTGAACTTTTACCTGGATCCGAGATTCCTTTCGGTCGAATCTACCCGCTTTCAGAACCTGAACTAGAAGCCCTACGCAAATATATAGACGAAAGTCTGGAAAAGGGGTTTATTCGGCACTCTTCCTCACCTGCAGGAGCTGGTATTTTCTTCAACGAAAAAAAAGACCACTCTCTAAGACCCTGTATTGACTACCGTGACCTTAATAAGATCACTATCAAGAACCGATATCCACTTCCGTTGATTCCTGAATTGTTCCAGAGGTTGCGGGGAGCACAGATATTTTCCAAACTTGATCTTAGGGGTGCTTACAATTTAGTCCGGATTAAAGAAGGACATGAATGGAAGACAGCTTTCAGAACACGCTTTGGGCATTTTGAGTATTTAGTTATGCCCTTCGGCCTCTGCAATGCCCCAGCCACCTTCCAACATTTGGTAAATTACGTATTTCGGGACTTTCTTGACCTGTTTATCATAGTCTATCTCGATTACATCCTCATATTCTCCGAAACGATTGAACTACACCGCACCCATGTAAAGAAGGTCTTGAGTAGACTCCGTGAACATCACCTCTATGCCAAGGCTGAGAAGTGCGACTTTGAAAAACGCACCATACAGTTTCTTGGACTTGTCATCTCTGTTGATGGCATTTCCATGGATCCTCAGAAGGTTGCTGCAGTTCTGGAATGGCCGGCCCCTACTGATAGGAAAGCAGTACAGAGGTTCGTGGGTTTTGCTAATTTTTACAGAAAATGTATTAAAAAAAATTCTGGTATTATCTCGCCTATTACCCAACTAACGAAACAGCATGTTCCTTTTCGATGGACTCCTGAAGCACAAGTAGCATTTGAACAATTAAAGACCCTGTTCACTTCGGCTCCCATCCTGAAGCATCCCGATCCGTCCCTGGCCTATGTTTTGGAGGTGGATGCATCCGAAAGTGCCGTTGGGGCTATTCTGTCGCAGCGCCAAGGTCCTAAATCTTTATTGCATCCCATAGCCTTTTTCTCCAAAAAATTGAATCCTTCTGAGAGGAACTATGATGTTGGAGACCGGGAACTGTTAGCCATTAAAGCTGCACTTGAAGAATGGCGTTATTTTTTGGAAGAAGCCGCCCACCCTATTCTCATCTTCACAGACCATAAGAACTTGGAATACTTGAGGACAGCAAAGAGACTAAGACCCCGGCAAGCAAGATGGGCATTATTCTTCTCCCGGTTCATATTTCATATTACCTTCCGTCCTGGTTCTAAAAATGGCAAACCAGACGCGCTTTCGCACATGTTCCATGATTCAGTGCAACCTTCAGAGCCAGACACCATTTTGCCAGCCAAGAACTTTCTTCTTCTTCAGTCAGACCTAATGTTCCAAATTAAGACAGATGTGACAGAGCATCCCCCATCCCCAGATATACCTCTCCAGTTTAAGGATGGGCTCTACTATCACAAGGAACAGATCTTTGTCCCGGAACAGTTCAGAGTCTCTGTTCTCAAACGGTGTCATGATCATCCCCTGGCAGGCCATTTTGGTATCCACAAGACTATAGACTTAATTTCCCATTCTTTTTGGTGGCCCGACCTGATACAGGACTGTAACAAATATGTGAGATCTTGTGCGACATGTCTACGCTGCAAAACCAGCCGAGCCAAGACTTGGGGCCTACTTGAAAGCCTTCCGGTGCCCAAGAAACCTTGGAGCATGATTTCTATGGATTTTATTGTGGAACTTCCCCCGTCTGAGAACTTCACTTCTATATTTGTTGTAGTGGACCGTCTGACCAAGATGGCACACTTTGTTCCTTTACAAGGCACCCCTTCTGCTGCCGAGACGGCTTCCACATTTATCAGAGAAATCGTGAAACTGCATGGGATCACTGACAACATTGTCTCTGACCGCGGGGTGCAATTTACCTCCAGATTTTGGAGGTCCCTATGTGAAGCATTAAACATCGAACTCCGTCTGTCCACTGCTTACCACCCCCGGACTAATGGACAGACAGAGAGAACTAATCAAATCTTGGAGCAGTACCTGCCGGTGCTTTTCCTCCTTCTCTCAGGATGACTGGTCTTCCCTTCTCCCACTGGCGGAGTTTGCTTACAACAACGCTATTCACTCTGCTACCAAGCAATCACCCTTTTTCGCCAATTATGGCTATCATCCCTCCTTTTTGCCTGAACTGCCTGTTGAGTCCTCCGTACCTGCCGTACAAGACAGACTAGACTTTTTTAACACCAACAACAAATTACTCCAGGATACCATCTCTAAAGCCCAAGCGAGAAACAAGAAGTTATTTGACAAAAAGAAGAGAGGTAACCTAAATCTGGAACCAGGAGACAAGGTCTGGTTGTCTACTGCAAATTTAAAGCTGAGTTGTCCCTCCAGGAAACTTGGCCCAATGTTTCTGGGCCTTTCCCGGTTAAAAGGAAGATTAACCCTGTGGCCTTTGAGTTAATTCTACCTAGGAGCCTGAAAATTCATCCGGTATTCCACATCTCCCTACTAAAACCAACAGTGCCTAACCCATTTTCCAATCGGGATCCAGAAAACCCTCCTCCACTTCTCGTCGAAGGCAACGAGGAGTATGAAGTCGAAGCCGTTCTGGATTGCAAGACCAAAAGGGGTCAAACGCAATTCTTGATTAAATGGAAGGGTTATGGTCCGGAAGAGAACTCTTGGGAACCAGCTCCCAATGTGCATGCCCCACAAAAGATTTGTGCCTTTTTCCAACGCCATTCAGAAAAGAAACCCCTGAGGGGCATCCGGAGGCTGCCCATAGGGAGGGGGCAATGTAAGGGATCCAATAGAGTTGTCCCCGCGAATTTACGGGAGCGTGAATTCGCGGGTGTGTGCGCGCGTGAATTCGCGGTTGCGGGCGCGTGCGCGGGAGCGCCAGACAGCCTATTTAATGGTTGCACTGACTCCAGCCGAGTGCTGACGGATCTCAGCGGTTCCTGTGTCCTGTGCCTGTTCCCGTGCTCCTGATTCCGGTTACTGATCCTCGGCTCCCTAGACCTTGCTCTCGGACTCGCTTCACCCCTGACTCTTGGTTCCTGATCTCGGCTTTCCACGTGACCCTGTTTCCTGCCTGATGACTTTGTACCTCGCTGCCCGCTCGTTGCTGAACCCGGCTTTCCATGCGACCACGATCCTCTCTCCTGTTTTGCTCCACTCTACTTCCCGGGTACCTGCGACTTCGTCCCTGCAACCTGCTGCGACTTCGTCTCTGCAACCTGCTGCGACTTCGTCTCTGCAACCTGCTGCGACTTCGTCCCTTCAAACTGCTGCGACTTCGTCCCTTCAAACTGCTGCGACTTCCTGCCTTGCAAGATTCGCATCACCGGCTGCGGGCTTCCCGAGTTACATCTGCAGGCACTCGTGTCTCCCCTGGCCCTTGGTTTGCCCTGTCTCCACTCTCAGCGGGACCAGGGCCAGAGATTCAAGAGAGGCTAATCTCGTCATTTCAGACTTCACCCAGGTACGTGACAGCAGCGTTTTCATACGCCGAGTTCTAACTTGTGTATGCGCCTGTTTTTATTGACTTCATGTAAGAGTCCATTTTTCATTTTAATAAATTGTTCCTTGCTTTTACGTACTTCACCATTGGGGCACTCCTTTCTTTCTTCTCTACCTGTGATAACAAGCATTTCCATTAGCTCTCCCCACCCATCATTGGGTGCACTGATCTGCAGTAAGGGGGATTGCTTTAACACTGGAGCGTGGAAGACGAGGAGGCAGAGCCCAGGAATGACAGCCATTTTGAGCTACATGGATTTCCTTCACCGGGTTAAGGTGAGAGTTCTGGGAGACCATTAGTGGATTCACTTTCTCACGACGTTGGCATTCACATAATATCACTTGTTGAAGACTTGTGGACAACACTTTTGGACTTTTTCTCATTTATTCCTTTCTTATCTATTTATAGCACATTTATTTATATACATATTTATGTTTTCTGTGCATCTTTTTCTTCACCTGCTCTGAGACCTTATTGGTCACAGTCACATCTCAAATGTGGTAATCAATTGTATATTTATTTACTGTATACACTTGGTGTTTTTATGTCACTGCACCCCCATTGTGTTATATTGTGTTACATTGTAGTTATCATTACCAGTATACTACAGGGCACTCATCCACATTTTTCCTCCTGGGTTCACACCCCATTTAAAGTGTTAGCGCTTATCACTCTTTTTTCATTATATATATTTGTGCTTTCAGTGAACACTTTTTAGATATAGCAGCTTTCACGCTCACATTGGGCTTGAATTTTGCCCTTTCACACTTCACTACTCCCAGTAGTGCATTAGATCCCCCATTATATTATATAATCATCTACCCTGTTTTGTGATTCTCCTCTAAAAAAAAAGAAAATACTTTCCTCCCCCTTTTTAATCAGTGTTTATTAGCAAAGTTTGCTATAGCTATGTGATTCTACTAATCCCCCCTAAAAAAAATATTTACCATGTCTGCATGTTCTCATATACACAATTATACCCCCTTCACACCCCTTTCATGTTTTTAGTGGTACCTCCCTGCCCTCCCTACCCGACCTATTAACCCCCCCTAATCCCCCAATCCCCTCCCACCCCATCTATAGCCCCCCCCCCCAAAAAAAACACAACCACAACACATCCTAAACAATAAGCATTTAGAAAATTACCCTCCCCATCACCCCCCCCCCCAGTGAGCCTCGGATATGACACTTATGACAGTGTATATATGTACAGATATCAACTCAGCATATTGTATTATACTCTCCCCTCCTTCCTCTTTTTTTTCCTTCCAAAAAACAAAACAAAACACCACTATATCAAAACAGAAAAAATAAGAAAGAAGGAGAGAGAGAGAAAGAAACAAAAAAAAGGAAGGAGAACAGGTGTACCCTTCAATTATCCCTTTCAATTATCTATATATTAATTATATGTTTAAACTAATTATTCAAACAAGGCGTTATTTAGACCTACCTCTGGTCTTTCCTATTCAGACCCCCCCCCCCCTTTCCTTTACTTCCATATTACTTCCCTATTACTCCTTTTATTCATTTTTATTATATATTCCCCCTTTTTTGTGTGTGTCCCTTCCCCCATTCCTTATCTCCTCCTCCTCTCTCTCCTTCCCTGTCAAAAAATGAATAAAATATTTTGTCCATGGGTCCCAAAAAAAAAACATAAAAACAAACAAAAAAGAAATAAAAAATGTCTCCTTTTTTCAGATTTACAGAATTTCAGTTCTCAGATTTACTGAGAGGCCAAAAAAAAAGAAAAAAAAGAAAAAGGGATCTCCTCTAAAAAAAATAAGGACATTAATTTTCTCCATAGGGCTTCCTTCACAGCTCGGTTCGCCTCCTGTCCTTAATTCTCACTCCTGTGCTGGATAACGGATATATGTGTTGTTGTTAGGCATCTTCTAACCAATATCTTCCTCTCCCTTATTCCCCTGGGGATTCGCTATAGGGGGGTTCTGCCCACTGTTGCAGGCATTTCCATCCAGTTAGAGACTTCAATAGGTCTTACCAGAAAATGAAAAAATTCTGGTAATTTGGCGGGGTCTCTTAAATTAAAACTCCGCTCCTCTTTCTTAACGATCCTTGCCAAAGGGTACCCCCATCGATATGTAGCCCCCTTAACACGCATATAATCCAGCAGGGGCTTTAGCATACGTCGCCTAAATTTAGTTTGCTTGCAGAGGTCAGGATATATCTGTATCTTTCCGCCCTCCCAATTCAGTATTCCCTCTTTCCATGCAGCTCTCAGTATGTCTTCTTTGACCCTATAAAAGTGTACCCTACATACAACATCTCTAGCGTTAATCTGAGAAGAGTATCGAATGGTAGGGACCTTATGCACCGGTCTAGTTGAAGTGGGGTATCCAGGGAGTTTTTCAGTATTTTGTTTAAAATAGCTATTACCGTCTCTCTCAGAGCATGCCCCTCCAAACCCTCTGGTACCCCCTTTATCCGTATATTGTTTCTTCTGCTTCTGTTCTCGGCCTCCTCTGCCTGTAGTTGTAGCATAACCAGTTGTTGATGCTGTTTCTTTAATTTTTCCTAAATAGTTTCCAACCTGAAGCCCATGGAATTATATTGTTCTTCCAGATTGCAAATTTTTTGGTCCCCCCTCACTACCTTGGAGCATATCTCCTCTATTCCCTCTCTCAGTGTCCCCATTATGCTAATTACTAGATTCCGTATGTCCTCTTTTGTGGGGAGCGCTTGTATAAGCTTGCTGAGCTGTCTGATATCAGGCTCTGCTTTTTGTTCCTGGGTCTGTGTGTCCCTTGTATTAGACAAGCATACCTGCTCCTCTTGCCCTCTGATTGTCTGGGTCTCAACGGAGGGCTCCACCTGTGCTGCTCCCCTCCCTCTGGACATACCTTTGGTCAGCGCAGATGTCACTGCTGGGGCTTGAGATGTTTCACCATATTGTGATCGATAAGGACCCCTTTCCTCCCTCAAAGGGGAAAACCTATTGTGTGTGGATACTGGTGTTCTCTGAGGTTGTTGTTGGTGATAGTGAGGATCATTATAACTGTGATTCGTATTTCACATGTTCCCTAGAATTATCTCTTTTCCCTCTGTTACCTCGGCAAGTTTGCTTGAATAATTAATGTGGGCGTGATAAGGTGGACACATTCACCTCTACATCCTCAGGGGAGATATTTAATACTAAACAGTTCACCACCTGTGCCACCAAATACATTGTGTATTTGATCACCTGCCCTTGTGGGAAACAGTACGTGGGACGTACGATCAGGTCTTTTCCCACAAGGGTAGGTGAGCACATTACACATATCCGTAAAGGAAAAACCAACCATAGTGTCCCGAGACACTATTTGGAATCCCACGATAAGAACTCAAAGGGGACCAAATTTCAGATAATTGAAATTTAAGAAAACAAGGAAGGGAACATGTGCACCCCCCATGCTTACACACGTATGCATGTGCACATGATTCCCATGTATCAATACAGTCATTGTTGGTAACAATAATCAAATACATACCAGGGTGGATGTCGAGAGCCAGGACTAGCGGTCCACCTATAACCACGCCGCCAAAAGCAGAGGACTCCAAAGGACTCCAAAAAGGACCAGGCAGAAGAAAAATTAGCCAAAAAGATGACACGGGCCAGTTTGTGGAGCAGGAGGAAAGAGCACCCCCAGACCTACGAGAGTTCGCAAAGCTAGGCGTCCACGCACCAGACCAAGGGGGAAAAGGAGAGACGGGGGAGGGGATGGAGGCCCGCCCAGGGCGAGCAGGGCAAGGAGGGATGGGTGGGAAGCTGGGCCAGACCGGGAGAAGGGCACACCACAGGATGAGCAACCAACAACCCTGTAAAAAATATATGTATCAATAATAAGAAAATGTAATACAGAAGAATAATCTGTAAGAGAGAGATGACCCAAACACCAGGGAAAAGTTGAGTGGTGAAAAAAAAAAAAAAAGATGGAAGGAAGGCAAGTGCAGGAATGCGATGAAACATGAATGAAGGGAGTAGTAAACAAAAAGAGATTATTAAGGTGAACCTAATAGTGTAGGAATGGTGATGCAGTCAGACTGCCTAAAATATCCAAATATGGGGCAATGAAAATATTATGGATAGCTATGCAAAAATGTGTGTGGATAATAGTGAAAGTGTTGGTGTGGATGTGTGTGATAGACGTGTCAGACATATGTAAAATACATGTGAATGTTGTAGGAAGAACAGGGGGTGCAGCTGTAAGGCAAATAGACGTGATAATAGGAGTACTGAAAAATGGTGTGTGGTGAGTGATGAAAAGAAGTGCTAGTGAAATGTGAAAGAATGAAAATTAGAAAGAGAAGGAAACTTTACCGGGGCTGTAAGGGTGGGATAAATCGCTCAACAAGGTGATTTGATCATCGGTGGGGATTACCAAAAAGGATTCCCTTAAATGGGAATTATATTGAAAGTATCTGCAAGCACAGAAGTCTGTAAATGCAGAGTAAAGGAATTGTTAGACAGGAGGTACAGGTCCGTTTAGAGAGCCGTATTAAAAGTCAGGCTGTTTCTTACTATTGACTTGAGAGCCAGCTGTGTATATAAGCCTCTGTCCAAACCACCAAAGGAGCTCTGGTAAGCAGATACCATAGGGCTGTGCTTTTTATAGTGATAAAGTTGAAGAGGGGGCATGTCCAGACCCCCTGCTTGCCTTACATTTTTTGGCTGCCTTAGATTTTTCGCCTGCCTTACATTTTTTCATCTATATTTGATTTCTTTCTGCGTCAAGAGAGGGAGGGAGAGAGATTTGCGAATAACTAGATAGGGTGTCCCTGGCATAAAACTTGGGAGGCAGATATGACCTGTTTCATGACCTCTTCCTTTACAAAATAATAATGTGGTTTGGCAATAATGTGTCTGGCTCTGTGGGCCCTGTCTAGTTCAAGGCGGTGTTGGGGAACATTAGGTAGCATCGTTTTGATTAGTTCCTGGACTGGCGAGGAGACATTTAGAACAGTTTTAGGTAACCCTCTGATTCTAATATTGTACCTGCGGGACCTGTTTCAAGTTCATCAATTCTGAAGATGGCATAATCAAGTTGCTCCTGGACTGTGGATAAATGTTTGGAATGTTGATTATAAACAGACACTGTTTCTTCCAGTTGATGATCTATTGTGTCTATTCTTGCTCCTAAATTTTGGAAATCAGTTTTCAGGTCCCCAGTTATTTTTACCTCTGTTTGAGCCAGTCCCCTATCCAGAAGTTCTGAGAATTTCTGGAATAGGTCCTCTATTTGAAAAGTCTGGTCTCTGAGGCGAGTTTCTGACAGAAATAATGTATTCTGAGCGGAAGAATTGTTCCCTATTGATGTGTAGGGAGAGCCAGATATTGAGTAGCTGATAAGAGGTTCAGTGGAGATTGTGAGGGGGAAAGTATGTGTGGGGGCCCTGCCTGGGTTTCTGAGATAAAATGTTGAGCCGCTGAGGTGATTTTTTTTTGTGAGGCAGAGTTCACTGGAGGCTATATGCCGTGCTGTAGTGGCCATCTTGGATTTTTTGTCACTGACAACGGATTGAAGTTGCGGCTTTAAAATCTTTTAAAAAGGTAAACCAGCTTAGAGGGGCGTTCCCAGGTTGATTATCTACCTGCTCTTCAATTTTGGGGTTAAACCGCTTTTGTGGGTGCCACTGTACACAGCTGGAGCGGAGCTCTCGGCTGAGGCAGCCATCCTCAGAACCTCGCACATGCACTCTCCTCTCAAGCATTTTTTATGCTCAAAAGCTCCTCTCCTGAACGCAAGACTTTGATGGGGTTTTTTTCTGCCTCCAAATGCCCCTGCCTCTAAACTTCTGTAAAAGCCTATAGCATGCATGGACACATAGGTTAATATGGAGTGGCATTTGGAAGCAGAGAGAAAAAAAAAAAAACGCCTGTAAAAGCAGCGTTTCTGAGCTTAAGTGTGCATGAGGCCTTATGCTGTTTTGATTGCCTCTGTATTGTTATTATCTGATACCCTATTCTGCGAGAATGGACTATCTTTGGCTAGAATTTGGCATTTTCCAGGCACTTTAAAGGCGTTATTTTTAGCGCTAAAGCCCTGGAAAAGACCTCCAGTGTGAAAGGGGTCTTAGGCCTCGTACACACGATCGGACATATCCGATGAAAACGGTCCGCGGACCATTTCCATCGGATATGTCCGATCGGGAGTTTGATCCGATGGCGTGTACACACCATCGGATCAAATTCCCCGCCGCCGGACGGCGCGGTGACGCGGCGGTGACGTTGACGCCGCCACGTCACCGCCACGTCACCGCACCAGGAAGTTAAACACTTCCGCGCATGCGCCGAATCCATTCGGCGGCGGCGCGGCAGCGGTGGGGGACGACATGTCTGCTGGTAAGTGTACTAACCAGCAGACATGTCGGGCGGACAGATTCCACCGGATGGATTTCAAAGCATGCTTTGAAATCTGTCGGGTGGAGAAATCTGTCCGCTAGCCCATACACACGAGCGGAGATGTCTGCTGAAACGGTCCGATGGACCGTTTCAGCAGACATCTCCGCTCGTGTGTACGAGGCCTTAGGGATTATTATATAGCAATGTACCTTTCGACTATTGTTTCACCAGAACAATGTTGATTGGATCTGTGCACTGTGTATATGTGTATGACTTAATGAATGAGTTCACGTACATTTTCACATATTTCACTCAGAGGTGATCTTTTGAATATATGCAATTTTATGCCTGTTTTGATTATTATTGTGGCACATTTTGAACTTGCTACCAGTGAGTGATACAAAAGAGCTGTAACGCGTAGGGATTCAGACGTACACCTGGAAGTGACGTGAGATATATGGCAGATGCCGCCTTGTTTATTATTTGATGCCTGCTGTGTTTTCTGCTGATGTAAGGATATTACTTTGTTTTCAATAAATATGCATGTTGTTACATACTACACCATTGGAGGCCTATTTTTCTTTATGTTTCCCTGAGTATATCAGCGAAGGGGTATTACAAGACATAGAGAAGACTGACAGGCTCCTGGTGCTGTCCACCATCATTGGATTTATCCAGAAGTTTTGGTCGATGCTTATACTAATCTATAGAGAGGTGAGAGGCCTGTGAGGCTGTGTGTTTGGAGTGGCACGGGCTATCTTGGCCCAGTTTCACAGCATTTATTTATGCCACCAAGGTGAGAGGCCTGAGAGGCTGTATGCACGGAGGAGCACCAGCACTTTATTGCAAGTTTTACAACTTCACTGAGAGCTATTTTTGTGCGCTGCACGTTTGCACTTGATGGACTTTTCTGACACAAATGGACTTCTATTTTTCACTTTAATATATGATTTTATCTACTCTTCACTTATTGCATATTTATCACATATGTTTTATTAATTGATGTGTTGTTTTTTTGCGCAAATTCATTTTTATATTTATGATATATCATATCTTTTGCACACAAGCTACCTTGGTGGATAAAAAGGAAACCAAATTTGAAAAATAAGCGCTATGAATGCTCCCTTGCATAAAAGCCTATCCAGAATGTCTTATTTTGTATAGCTATTTTTCTGCCCACATGGGTTTTTTGACCCATGTTCCATCTTCCGGTACATCTTTGAATTGATCGGTATATTGGAGCATCACTTGCAACCACAATAATCATATATGGACTAGTGGGTATAGCAGCCTTTCATTGTGCTTAGATTTCCATACTGCATATTAGCTGGCTTCATGGGACAGCTTTGACCATACAACATACAGTGCAGAAAATAAGTATTTGAACACCCTGCTATTTTGCAAGTTCTCCCACTTGGAAATCATGGAGGGGTCTGAAATTGTCATCGTAGGTGCATGTCCACTGTGAGAGACATAATCAAAAAAAAAAATCCAGAAATCACAATTTATGATTTTTTAACTATTTATTTGTATGATACAGCTGCAAAGAAGTATTTGAACACCTGTCTATCAGCTAGAATTCTAACCTTTAAAGACCTGTTAGTCTGCCTTTAAAATGTCCACCTCCACTCCATTTATTATCCTAAATAAGATGCACCTGTTTGAGGTCATTAGCTGCATAAAGACACCTGTCCACCCCATACAATCAGTAAGAATCCAACTACTAACATGGCCAAGACCAAAGAGCTGTCCAAAGACACTAGAGACAAAATTGTACACCTCCACAAGGCTGGAAAGGGCTACAGGGAAATTGCCAAGCAGCTTGGTGAAAAAAGGGTACACTGTTGGAGCAATCATTAGAAAATGGAAGAAGCTAAACATGACTGTCAATCTCCCTCGGACTGGGGCTCCATGCAAAATCTCACCTTGTGAGGTCTCAATGATCCTAAGAAAGGTGAGAAATCAGCCCAGGACTACACGGGAGGAGCTGGTCAATGACCTGAAAAGAGCTGGGACCACCGTTTCCAAGGTTACTGTTGGTAATACACTAAGGGCCAGATTCAGGTAGATGAGAGTATCTTTCCTCTGGAGTAACGCTTCTCATTTACGTTACTCTGAAGACCCTTTCAGCGCAAGTCCTGTAATTCACATAGCAGTTGCGCGTAAACTTGCGCCAGAGTAACGATAATGCGCTGGCGTAACCCGACGCAAGTGGAAGTGGGTGTGATCATATGTAAATGATGGGCGGAGCCCAGCGCAGAGGCTTACGTTCAGCGCATCATCCACGGAGCATGCGCAGTGAGTGCGGCTCCACTCGCCCCCCTTGTGCGCATGCTCACAACTTCCGTCGGCACCACTTCCTGGGAAACGTCAGCGCAATGCGTTCCGCTGGGCGCTTAAAAGCGCTGGCGGAAACGCCATTCCGGCGCAAAAGTAGTTCCGCTTCCCCCCACCCCAGGGAAGATACTTTTGCCCTGTAATGGCTGCTCCCGCTACCCCCAAAGAGAGGAGGAACCTAAATTATAATGCCCAGGAGGTCACAGTGATAATATCGGCTATGGAGGCATTTAATGATTTTCTCCATGGGAAAAAAAGCAGGAACACCAGCCGGGAAAGGAAGCAGGGTATCCTGGCCACCATTGCTGCCAGGGTCAATGTGCTGGGGTACTCCACCCGGAGTGCTTCAGACATTCAAAAAAAAATAAATGACCTGCGGCGCAAGGTGAGGGGCAAGGTGTCCACCATTAGGAGCCATGAGAGGGGCACAGGTGGTGGTCCCCCATGTCCTGTCACCCTGACCGCGGAGGAGGAGGTGGTCGCCCGCTGCCTGGACAGGGAGCAGTTGGAGGGGGTCCCTGGCTATGACTCCGTGGAGGAAGGCTCCAGGACAGGTAAGTGATTTTTACCCCCTTTTTGGTGTGTTGCATGTGGGGGGGGGTGGGTACATGTGCCAAGTGTGTGGGACCACCAACATGTGTCTGCTTTGTGTCATCCACAGATGACGGTGCTGGGCCATCTCGTGCCGGCCAGTCCACCCCAACCCCCCAACGGGATGCTGAAGACGAGGCCCTGGGTGCTGGAGACACCGAGGTGGAGGAGGAGAGTGCCCACACCACTTCAGCAGAGGTGGTTGTGGAGGAGCCTGTCCCTGAACAGGAGTTTATTTTAATGTTGGAGGAGTCCTCCTCCTCTGCAGGGCCCTCTGTGATCCCCTCCCCCATCCTAGGTAGCCCCTCAAGGGCGACTCCATCCCCACGGGGACAACCTTCCTCTGCCCCCAGGAAGGCCACCCGGAAGACCAGGGGGGTGTGTGATTTGGTCGAGGACCAGGTGCTGTTGGACCACGCCAAACAGACCCAGCAAATGGGGGAGATGGCTGGCCACCTGGACAGGGTCGCAGACAGCCTGGGCTCTCTGTCACAGCTGCCCAGTTGCGTGCAGGGCGTTGTGACCAGCCTGGGGGAGGTGCAGGCTGATATCCGGCACTTGACAGCAGCTGTTCGAGACAACACTGCTGCCATTCGGGAAGAGGGGAGGCAGCGGCAACGTGACCAGCGGCACAATATCACCCGCCAGTTGTGGATGCAGGCCCAAACAAATTTGTATCTGAGCCGTATCGCTGTGGCATTGGAGGGCATGCAGCCAACAGCTCCCAGGAGTGGCCCACCCGGGGATCAGCCTCCTCCTGATGCCCCCCCACCCCCACCACCACCCACTCCCTCCAGGCAGATGAGGAGCCCGAGAGTGCCCCCAAGGAGGAGCCCCCGTCATCACAGATGAGGGTTTTTTTTATTTTTGGTTGTTATATATTTTTGTTTAGACTCAGGACATGAGTTTTTTTTTATTTTTTATTATTATTGTTTATACTCAGAACATGAGTTTTTTTTTTTTTTTTATTATTATTGTTTATACTCAGAACATGAGTTTTTTTTTTTTTTTATTATTATTGTTTATACTCAGGACATGAGTTTTTGTTTATTTTTTATTATTATTGTTTATACTCAGGACATGAGTTTTTATTTTATTTGGGTTCTCAGGTTATGAGATATTTTTTTTATTTTTGATACTGCACACGTTGCAGTGTGAATGGTGTGTGAATGTGAGAGGGTGGCACTCCTGAAAGTAAGGGGTGTCACCCTCGGCCGTGGTGGTGAAGTTAACCCCACGGCTGAATGAATGACGTGTGAAAGGTGTGTGAATGGACAGTGACATCATTGGGGCCTTGACGCTGGCGTTACTGCTCCCAACTCCTACATGCTGGACTTGGGCTAATCCAATGCGATGTGCATGTGGTGTGTGTGATCTAGGGACATCAGTGGTGTACACGCGTGCACTGTCTGTGTTATTAATGTTTTGGTTTAGTGTCCAAAGATGCCTACGGCGAGGACCCTCCTGACTGCTCTTCCATCAGCAGACTGGGTGTCCTCTGGCAGGTGGGGACTGTGTGGGTCGGGGGTCAGGTCATCACGTATGTCAATCTGCAGGCCTTTTCTCATAGCAAAGTTGTGCAGAATACAACATGCAGCGATGATCTGACACACGAAGGTAGGGGAATACAATAGGGTCCCCCCAGACTTATCCAGGCAGCGGAAACGGGACTTCAGGAGCCCGAATGTTTGCTCCACCACTCCACGGGTTTTGATGTGTGCTTCATTGTATTTTCTCTCTCCTCTGGTTTGGGGGTTCCGGAAAGGAGTCATTAGATGGGGTCCCAGTGCATATGCAGAGTCACCTGTAAGGTAAAAGACAGGAGAATGTTAGTCATGCATGTGCGACTTCTGTTGTGCATCACGGGAGGGGATAGTCATGCCTGACTCCCTTGTCACTCACCAACCAGCCAGCTGTCCCCATACATGTTCTGCTCGAATTCTGCTGGGATGGGGCTCTGACGGTATATGAAGCTGTCATGGCTGGACCCGGGGTGTTTGGCACGGACGTGCCATATGAGGCGTTGGGCATCAGCTATCACCTGTACATTGATGGAATGCCAATGCTTCCGATTGCGGTATATGTGCTCTGTGGCACTGGGGGGCTGTAGGGCCACATGTGTGCAATCAATGGCCCCCACAGTGCGTGGGAATCTGGCAATGCTGTAGAAATCTGTCATTGCCTTCAGCCGCAGCTCCTCAGTGGTGGGTCTGATGAACTGGTTGGACATGCGTCTGAGGATTGCGGGGACAACCTGGTGCACACATCTGCTTATGGAGGACTGTGACATCCCAGCCACCACTCCACTTGTACGCTGGAATGATCCACTGGCAAGGAAATGAAGTGTTGCCAGGACCTTCACCAGTGGCTGCACTGCTTGTGAGCGGTGTGTCTTGCTGGTGATGTCATCCTGCAGGGTTGTGGTTAGTTCAAGTATTACATCAGGACTGAATCTGAAGAGGCGATACACCTCCTCATCCCCCATGCCAAAGAGGTTCATACGAGTGCGGTATATCCTCTCACGTGCCCGCCTCCTCCGTAGCGAGGGACCCAGTACTAGTCTTAGGACCACGAGTGCCCCTGGCATGTTGGCACACAGAGGTGTTGTCCTTGCAAGTGTTGTTGTTCAGCTTGCTAGTTTCGTCGGTAACGCTGCTGTAGCTGCTCTCCTGCTGACCTGTGACCGTCTGGAGTAAAGATAAAGCAGCCTTTTGTAGAAATAACTTTGCGCCGGACGGACCAGATACGCGCGGCGCATGTAGCCAGCGTATGGTGCTAATCCGTTCGTGAATTGGGAAAAATACCTCATTTGCATATTTGCAGGGGAAATCAATGGGCGCGACTGATGCGCCCAGCGAAAATACGCGCTGACGATACTCTGGCGTCGGAACGTTCCGCCGGTCGCAAATGACCCGTTATTGGGCGCATCTAGTTTGGTGGGTACGGGCACATAGAAACGACGGCGCATCATCACAGTTACGCGGCGCATATCCAAATACTCCAGCGCAAGTGTTCGTGAATCTGGCCCTAAGACGTCATGGTTTGAAATCATGCATGGCACGGAAGGTTCCCCTGCTTAAACCAGCACATGTCAAGGCCCGTCTTAAGTTTGCCTATGACCATTTGGATGATCCAGAGGAGTCATGGGAGAAAGTCATGTGGTCAGATGAGACCAAAATAGAACTTTTTGGTCATAATTCCACTAACCGTGTTTGGAGGAAGAAGAATGATGAGTACCATCCCAAGAACACCATCCCTACTGTGAAGCATGGGGGTGGTAGCATCATGCTTTGGGGGTGTTTTTCTGCACATGGGACAGGGCGACTGCACTGTATTAAGGAGAGGATGACCGGGGCCATGTATTGCGAGATTTTGGGCAACAACCTCCTTCCCTCAGTTAGAGCTTTGAAGATGGGTCGAGGCTGGGTCTTCCAACATGACAATGACCCGAAGCACACAGCCAGGATAACCAAGGAGTGGCTCTGTAAAAAGCATATCAAGGTTCTTGCGTGGCCTAGCCAGTCTCCAGACCTAAACCCAATAGAGAATCTTTGGAGGGAGCACAAACTCCGTGTTTCTCAGCGACAGCCCAGAAACCTGACTGATCTAGAGAAGATCTGTGTGGAGGAGTGGGCCAAAATCCCTCCTCCAGTGTGTGCAAACCTGGTGAAAAACTATAAGAAACGTTTGACCTCTGTAATTGCAAACAAAGGCTACTGTACCAAATATTAACATTGATTTTCTCAGGTGTTCAAATACTTATTTGCAGCTGTATCATACAAATAAATAGTTAAAAAAATCATACATTGTGATTTCTGGAATTTTTTTTTTGATTATGTCTCTCACAGTGGACATGCACCTACGATAACAATTTCAGACCCCTCCATGATTTCCAAGTGGGAGAACTTGCAAAATAGCAGGGTGTTCAAATACTTATTTTCTGCACTGTAGATATAATTCCCAGTGCTTCAAGAACATCATAGTTATTTTTCTTCTATGTGCTATTGTGATCCATTTGTTAATATTATTTCAATAAATATTCTTTAAGTCAGTAGTTTCCAAACTGTTGTCCCATGGACCGAATGCGGCCCTATGCTTGTCTTTATCAGGCCTTCGGGCCATCATTCCTCCCACTGACACCTGCAATGGGGCACTATTCTCTCACTGACATCAAGGAGCGGACACTATTCCTCACATTAACACCTACGATGGGGCACTTTTTCTCTCATTGACACCAATG
Source organism: Rana kukunoris (assembly GCA_029574335.1). Taxonomy (NCBI): domain Eukaryota; kingdom Metazoa; phylum Chordata; class Amphibia; order Anura; family Ranidae; genus Rana; species Rana kukunoris. The sequence continues at coordinate 256,448,082 of CM056049.1, forward strand.
ATGGAACACTATTCCTCCCAATGACACCAACAATGGGGGAATATTCTTCCCAACGACACCAACAATGGGGCACTATTACTCCAATATGAGAGAGCACTATTCCAACTCCTACTGACCAGAGTTACTACCTGTATGTCTTTTGTTTTTTTACTCCAACTCGCTCCCACTGACTCTGGGGCATTTTCTACGCCTTCCACAGTTCGGCCCCCCTTAATGTCTGAAGGACAATAAACTGGCCCTTTGTTTCGAAAGTTTGGAGATCCCTGCTCTAAGTGGTTGAATATACTGTGTGGGGCTAGCCCCCATTCTGTGTGCTATACTAGGGCTGGGAAAAAAATCAATTTGTTTTAAAAAATCGAGTTGGTATGTAAAATCGATTCATATTTAAAAAAAATAAAATTTTTTTGATCCCCAGGATCGGCGCTAAGAATCCTCCTATTACCAGGTGCAGACCCTCACAAACGACCCTCCTGTGTCCCTCCTGTCTTGATAGCCTCTCCGGGGTGTGCAGGGGAGAAGTCAATCCACCGCGATCCTGGGAAAAGACCACAAGCCTGGCTGTCGTGGACTAGGCCGAAGCCGCGGCCTCGCCTAAAAAATCCTGCTTGCAGCTCCTCGGGACTAGCGCTAGAGTCCTCCTGCTACCGGGTGTGGACCCTCACAACTGACCCTCCTGTGTGCCTCCTGCCTTGGTGGCCTCTCCGGGATAAGCAGGGGAGAAGTCAATCCGCCGCGATCCTGGGAAAAGGCTGCGAGGCCGGACGCCGGGGATTAGGCGGGGTGTCCATCAAAAAAAAATCGATTTGAATCGGAAATCGAGTTTTTTATTAAAAAAAATCACACAGCTCTATTCTATACACAAAGGGCCAGATTCAGCAACACTTGCGCTGGAGTATTTCGATATGCGCCGCGTAACTGTGAAGATGCGCCGTCGTTTCTATGTGCCCGTACCCACCAAACTAGATGCGCCCAATAACGGGCCATTTGCGACCGGCGGAACGTTCCGACGCCAGAGTATCGTCATCGCTTAATTTCGCTTGGCGCATCAGTCGCGCCTATTGATTTCCCCTGCAAATATGCAAATGAGTGATTTTTCCCAATTCACGAACGGATTAGCACCATACGCTGGCTACATGCGCCGCGCGTATCTCGTCCGTCCGGCGCAAAGTTATTTCTACAAAAGGCTGCTTTATCTTTACTCCAGATGGCCACAGGTCAGCAGGAGAGCAGCTACAGCAGCGTTACCGACGATAAGAGCTATCTGAGCACCCCCACTTGCAGGACAACACCTCTGTCCATGCTTGTCTGTCAAATTTTACAGCTATGGAGGAAGACATCATAGGTCTCCATAGCCGAGATGACGGCTGACAGCTCCTGGCCATTAAAGTTCAGCTTTCTCCTGTGTGTTTGCGGGGAACGGGAGCAGCCATCTCAGAACAAAAGTAACATCACTGCGGGGAGGGGGAGCAGGATATACTTTAGTGCCGGAATGGCGCTTCTACGGGCGCATTTAAACGCCCAACGGAAGGCATTGCACTGACGTTTCCCGTGAAGTGGTGCCGACGGAAGTTGTGAGCATGCGCACAAAGGGGGCGAGTGGAGCCTCACTCACTGCGCATGCTCCGTGGTTGATGCGCTGAACGTAAGCCTCTGCGCTGGGCTCCGCCCATCATTTACATATGATCACACCCACTTCCCCTTGCGTCGGGTTACGCCAGCGCATTATCGTTACTCTGGCGCAAGTTTACGCGCAACTGCTATGTGAATAACAGTACTTGCGCTGAAAGGGTCGTCAGAGTAACGTAAATGAGAAGCGTTACTCTGGAGCAAAGATGCTCTCATCTACCTGAATCTGGCCCTATCTGCACAACTGGAACTAAACTTTGAGTTTAGACTTTTTCCATTAAGTTACCGTATATTCGAGTATAAGCCGAGTTTTTCAGCACATTTTATTGTGCTGAAAATGCCCCCATCGGCTTATACTCTTGTCTAGAGGTGCGCTGTTTGGTCGGCCCGGGTGCCACAGTCCTCCACTACCTCCTCCTCCCCTCCTCGCTGCAAGCTATCTGCCCCTCAGCTGCTTTATCTATACAGGGTGATTGATGCTTGCTTGTAACTGCCCCACCGCACTGATCTTTGCTGAATGTCCACTTGTCCCCTCTGTGTCCCCCTCCGTGCTGCAAGTCACCCTTCGTTCTGCTGTCCCCCTCCGTGCCCCCCTCCATTCTGCTGTCCCTTTCCGTGCTCCGTGACTGTCCTCCTCCGTTATGCTGTCCCCCTCCGTGCTCCGTGACTGTCCTCCTTCGTGCTCTGTGACTGTCCTCCTCCATTCTGCTGTCCCCCTCTGTGCTCCGTGACTGTCCTCCTTCTTTCTGCTGTCCCCCTCCGTGCTCGGTGTCCCCCTACGTTCTGCCGTCCCTCTCCGCCCCCTCTCCTTGATCTGTCAGGATGAAGAGCGGAGGGAGGTAGAAGCCGGTATACCTGCCCCCTTTCTTTTACAAATGAACAGAGTCAGTGATTACTGACTCTGTACATTCACATTACTGAAACATTGTAACTTGTGATTACGATGCTTCAGTTTATAAATGGAGAGGAGCCGCTGTCTTCTCTGCATTCATTTTCAGCGCAGCCGAGGCTGCAAAGAAGGGGACTGGGAAATCCCTATCCTCAGTCCCTTTCTCTGTCACAAAGGGGAGTTGTCAGGGGTCTGTTAAGACCCCTGATTTATCACCAAAGCCCCCCAACAGGGCTAAAAATAAATAAATAAATAAATAAAAAACACACTGGTGAGGTGTGCAAATGGGCACAGTTAGGTGTTCAAATGGGCACAGTGAGGCGAGCAAATGGGCATTGTTGACCCTTATTTCCACTTACAGTAGCTGCTGCATTCTCACCCTAGGCTTATACTCGAGTCAATACGATTTTCCCATTACGCAGGAGTCGTAAATTGCTGAGTGTCACTACGGCTATTTTCGGAAGGCGTGACGCGCTATCCAAGCCCGTCAATCAACTACGCTTGTTTTAGGAACGCCTATACCCAGAAGGAATCCCCGCTTGGTGCCAGAGAAGAAACCCTGCTAAAACGATAAGTACAAAAAAATAAAATAAATCCAGCATACTGCAGATGTCAGCAGTATGCTGGAGCTAATGGCAGAAAGTTGATTTTTGGATGAACATCCGCTTTAACGATGGAGTACCCAGATCTAGAACTTTTGATTAATGTGTGCTATGTTTTATACCTTATTTGCTTCTATGTACGGTATTTAAAGCGGAATTTCACCCTAAATATAAGATCTCCCATGTGATTCAGCATACTGGCGTCAGCGCCAGTATGCTGTTTTTTTTTTTTTTTTATCCCACACTTACTGTATTATCCAGTAATTTCATTTTTTTCCCCCGCGGTGGACGGCGCCAGTACAGCGTGTCACATCTTCCGAAAATACCCAATATGGACTCGGGTAATCTCGGAGAAAATGCGGCGCCTGCGCACAGACCTAGGAGCTGACTGCGCAGGCGCCGTATTTCTCCGAGTCCTATTTCGGAGGGCGTGACGCGCCATAGCCGTAGGACTCTGAGAAATACGGCGCCTGCACAGTCAGCTCCTAGGTCTGTGCGCAGGCGCCGCATTTTCGCCGAGATTACCCGAGTCCATATTGGGTATTTTCGGAAGATGTGACGCGCTGTACTGGCGCCGTCCACCGCGGGGGAAAAAAAATGAAATTACTGGATAATACAGTAAGTGTGGGATAAAAAAAAAAAAAAAACAGCATACTGGCGCTGACGCCAGTATGCTGAATCACATGGGAGATCTTATATTTAGGGTGAAATTCCGCTTTAAAATACCTACACTGCTCAAAAAAACAGGAACACTTTGAAATCAGATCTCAACGGTCAAAAATCTCATGCTGGATATCTATACTGATATGGACTGGGTAATGTGTTAGGAATGGAAGGATGGCACCTTATTTGATGGAAATGAAAATTTTCCACCTACAGAGGGCTAAATTCAAAGACACCATGAAAATCAAAGTGAAAAAACTATGCAGCAAGCTAGTCCAGTTTGCTGAAATTTCATTGCAACAACTCAAAATGGTCCTCAGTAGTTTGTATGGCCCCCAAGTGCTTGTATACATGTCTGACAACATCAGGGCATGCTCCTAATGAGACGACAGATGGTGTCCTGGGGCATTTCCACCAGATCTGGACCAGAGCATCACTGAACTCCTGAACAGACTAAGGTGCAACTGGGCGGCACCGGATGGACCAAAACATAGTGTCCCAGAGGTGTTCTTTTGGATTTAGGTTACGTGAGAGTGGGGGCTATTCAATGGTATCAATTTCTTCATCCTCCAGAAACTGGCCGCATGCTCTCACCACACGAGGCCAGGCAACGTCGTGCACCAGGAGGAACCCAGGACCCACTGCAACAGCGTAGGGTCTGACAATGGGTCCAAGGATCTCATCCCTATACCTTATGGCAGTCAGGGTGCCATTGTGTAGCCTGTAGAGGTCTGTGCGTCCCTCCATGGATATGCCTTCCCATACCATCACTGACCCACCACCAAACCGGTCATGCTGAACGATGTTACAGGCAGCATAAAGTTCTCCGTGGCTTCTCCAGACCCTTTCACGTCTGTCACATATGCGAAGGGTGAACCTGCTCTCAACTGTGAAAAGCATGGGGCACCAGTGGCAGACCTGTCAATTCTGGTGTTCAATGTAAAATGCCAATCGAGCTCCACAGTGTCAGTGAGCATACTAGAGGACGTCAGGCCCTCAGGCCACCCCATGAAGTCTGTTTCTGATTGGTCAGAGACATCCACACCAGTGGCCTGCTGGAGGTCATTTTGTAGAGCTCTGGCACTGCTCATCCTATTCCTCCTTGAACAAAGGAGCAAATACCAGTCCTGGTGATGGATTAAGGACCTTCTACGGCTCTGTCCAGCTCTCCTAGAGTAACTGCCTGTCTCCTGGAATCTCCTCCATGCTCTTGAGACTGTGCTGGGAGACACGGCAAACGTTCTGGCAATGACACGTATTGATGTGCCATCCTCGAGGAGTTAGGCCGCGTACACATGATCAGTCCATCTGATGAGAATGGTCCGAAGGACCGTTTTCATCAGTTAACCGATGAAGCTGACTGATGGTCTGATGTGCCTCCACACCATCGGTTAAAAAAAACGATCGTTTAAGAACACGGTGACATTAAACACAACGACGTGCTGAAAAAGTTCAATGCTTCCAAGCATGCGTCGACTTGATTCTGAGCATGCGCGGCTTTTTAACCGATGCTTTTGCATACTAACGATCGGTTTTGACCCATCGGTTAGACGTCCATCGGTTAAATTTAAAAGCAAGTTCTCTTTTTTTTGACCGAAGTATAACTGACCGATGGGGCCCACTTCAGTCCGTTTTCATTGGTTTTGACCGATCATGTGTACGCGGCCTTAGACTCCCTGTGCGAACTTTATAGGGTCCAAGTATCGCCTCGTGCTACCAGTAGTTACACTGACCCTAGCCAAATGCAAAACTAGTGAAAAACAGTCAGAAAGACGAGTAGGGAAAAAAATGTCAGACACCTCTACCTGAAAAAACATTCCTGTTTTGGAGGTCGTCTCATTGTTGCCCATTTAGTGCACCTGTTGTTAATTTCAATTAACAGCAAAGCAGCTGAAACTGATTAACAACCCCTTGTATAGACCCCTCCCCCTCTGCTACTTAACTGACAGATCAATATCCCAGGAGTTCTGATTTAAAAGTGTTCCTTTAATTTTTTTGAGCAGTTTATATTGCAAACATAGGTTGTTTTGCTGGTATGTAATGTATTTATTATACATACTGTATTTGTTGGTATTAGAATATAATCATTTATTATGCAGGGCCTTGCTAAGTTTGTTTTTAATAGTTTTTTTTTTTTTTAGCTCAGATAGTTTATAAAAAAAATATATATATTTGTATATTCTGTGTTTGTTTAATGTTTGGCTCTATTATGTTTAAAAAAAAAAAAAGTATTTTCCTATTGGGGATTTTGAAAAAAACATTTTGTAGTGGTTTAAAGCACCAGACAGGAAGGTAATATTGGTTTCAGTTTTCCCTTTCTAACCAGCACTCATTTCCCTTTCTGCATGAAGTAATGATCTTTACAATAAATGAAAGTGGCTAGTTGTAAAAATTCCCCTATTCAGTTTGAGTCCTACTTCATGCGTGGACATAATCCTTTATGAGGCTTAAGGCATGCCATGATGCTTATTACATGTACTGAATCATCCTTTGAACTAATGGAAAACATGGATACACTTTTACCTTGTTTGAGTTTTGTTGCTGAAGAAGTAGACAGGAAACCAAATTGCAACAGCAGTTTTCCAGTTTAGAAAAGAAAAGGAAATAGTGCTTTTTGAGAGACAAAGATAGCAAATTGGTACTGTTTTAAAGTACCAGTAGTTGATAAAATAGTAATGGAGTTTAAAAAAAGGTTACTTTTGGTAATCAATTGAATCTATTCTACTGAGTATTTTAGGTCTAAACTCTGCCCTCTTACCACTTAATTCTGTGTTTTGCAAGCTCTCTCTCAGGGATGCTCAGGAACCTAGTATATTTGGTCTGTATTTGTGAAGACTCAGATCCAGGACCAAAAAACTCACTATTGGGCACCATAAAGATTTAGGCCCAGATTTTACAGAGAGATGGGCGCACATTACGCCGCCGTAGTGCACACACCGTACGGCACGCCAATGTACCGCGGAGAGGCAAGCTTTGCATTCAGCAAGCCAATGCTCCCAACGCTGCGCCAGCGTGGGTGTGAAAGGCGCACGCCGGCGTAGATAGAAGTGGACGTGACCCCATGCAAATGATGGTCCGAGCGTGGTGCAGTGTTTTACGCCTGGCGTATCACGAACTGGGCATGTTCCGTGACGTCGCCATGACGTGGACGCATGCACAGCACCCTCCTGCGCCTGCTCACAACCATGCCGGCACAACTGCCTAAGCTACGCCGGATCACCACGTACGCTGTGAACTTAACGTACACCCAGCTAGACACACGTCCAACGCACAATACGCGGCTTGTGTTCCCTGGTGCAGACCTTTGCATGTCTGTTGCCGGGTAGCACCTCATCTATAGGGAATAACTTTACGCCGGACGTACAACTTACGCGCATCTCACGTAGCATGCGTCGGGTGCACGAACGTACGTGAATCGCCTTATTTCCCTCATTTGCATGTTTGAATGGCTAATCAATGGGAGCAGCACCGTGCGTCCAGCCCATATGTGCGCCCACGCTATGCCAGCGTGTGCAAGCTACGTCGCCGGGGTGTAGCCTGTTTTTAGGCGTATGTTGGTTTGTGGGACTGGCGCACACATACGCTGGCGCACATTTGCACTTTTGTCGGCGTAACATGCTTTACGTCTGCGTATGTGCTTGGTGAATCTGGGCCTTAATGAGCAGGATAAGCTCTGCACAGAATGCCAGGTTTAAAATTATTATCACCCAGCAAGTAGGCCATATTCCCTGTATGAGATTAAATGCAAAATGTTCATCTTTAAAGTATAACCAAAGACAAAACCTTTTTTTCTTGTTGTTTAGAGTGGAGAGGGATTTGAACATGTGTCAGTTTTTATTGCTGTCTGTTCCCCAGTTAACCACTTGACCCCTGGAAGATTTACCCCCCTTCATGACCAGGCCATTTTTTGCAATGCGGCACTGCGTTACTTTAACTGTCGTGCGACACTGTACCCAAATAAAGATTATGTCATTTTTTCCCCACAAATACAGCTCTGCTGTTTTTATTTTTTGCTCTATAAACCAAAAAAAACAATATTTTTCACTTTCTGCTATAAAACATATCCAATAAACATTTTAAAAAAAGTGAATTTCTTCATCAATTTGGTAAATATGTATTCTGCTACATATTTTTGGTAAAAAAAATACCAATAAGCGTACATTATTTAGTTTGCACAAAAGTTATGGCATCTGCAAACTATGGAATTTTTTTACTAGTAATGGTGGGGATTAGCAACTTATAGCGGGTCTGTGATATTGCACTGGACAAATCGGACACTAACTCACACTTTTGACACTTTTTGGTAGGGTTGCACCGATACCACTTTTTTAGGACTGAGTACAAGTACCGATACTTTTTTCAAGTACTCGCCGATTACTGATACTTTTTTAAATGTCATGTGACAGTTTTCAAAGCACAATACAGACTAATGATATAGGTGGCAATGATATGCAGCACTGATAGGTGGCACTGACTGATGGGCACCGATTTGCAGCGCTGATAGGTGGCATTGACTGATGGACACTGATATTTTGATAATATTACAGCACTCAGTCTTTTTGGGTATGAATCTATCAGTATGGCATATTTTGACTTGACAATATTTGCCCACTCTTCTTTGCAAAAACACTCCAAATCTGTCAGGTTACGAGGGCATTTCCTGTGCACAGCCCTCTTCAGATCACCCCACAGATTTTCAATTCGATTCAGATCTGGGCTCTGTCTGGGCCATTCCAAAACTTTAATCATCTTCTGTTGAAGCCTTTCCTTTGTTGATTTGGTTGTATACTATGGGTCATTGTCATGCTAAAATATGAAGTTCCTCTCCATGTTCAGCTTTCTAGCAAAAGCCTGAATGTTTTTGCCAATATTGACTGGTATTTGTAACTGTTCATAACAATGCTTTACTGTGGTTATGGTGTTCTTTCGTTTCATTTTTGGGAGACTACAGTTTTTGCAAAATTTAGCCGGGCTTGGATGTTTTTCTTCGTAAGAAAAGGCTTCTTCTTGCCACTCTACCCCATAGCCCAAGCATATGAAGAATACTGAAGATTGTTGTCACATGTAACACACCAGTACTTGCCAGATATTTCTGCAGCTACTTTAATGCTGCTGTAGGCCTCTTGGCAGCCTCCCTAACTAGTTTTCTCCTCGTCTTTTCATCAATTTTGGATGGACGTCCAATTCTTGGCAATGTCAGTATTGTGCCATGTTTTCTCCACTTGATGATGACTGTCTTCACTGTGTTCTATGGTATATCTAATACCTTGGGAATTCTTTTGTACCTTTCTCCTGACTGATACCTTTAACCCCCTTAGCGGTAAACCTGAGTGTGACTCGGGGTGGATTTTCTATGCAAAAATCGGTAACCCCGAGTCACGCTCGGGGTAGATGTGCAGAGTGTGCAGCGCGTGCTGGCTTACCTTTTCCAGGCAGGTTACTGTACTTACCTTGTCCCTGGATCCAGCGATGCATCCGCGCTGTGTGAGCGAGTGGCGTCCTCCATTCGATTCACACAGTGCCCGCACACCGCCGATCTCCGTTCCCTGGGATGTTACGACGCAGGGGAGCGGAGACCGGCGGCAAATTCAAAAATGTAAACAAACACATTACATACAGTGGGGTAGATTCATATAGAGATACGATGGCGTATCTACTGATACACCGTTGTATCTCTGAGATCCGACGGTCGGATCTATGCGGCTGATTAATCGAATCAGGTTCCGCATAGATCTCCCTTAGATCCGACAGGTGTAAGTGACTTACACCGTCGGATCTTAGGCTGCAATCTCCCGCTGGCGGCTAGGTGGTGCTTCCGTTTGTATACGCGACGAATATGCAAATGAGGAGAAACGCCGATTCAGAAACGAACGCCCGGCCGTAGCTTTTTTTTTACGTCGTTTGCGTTGCAGCCTTTTCCGGTGGATAGTTACCCCTGCTATATGAGGGGTAAGTGTGGCGTATCCTATGTTAAGTATGGCTGTCGTTCCCGCGTCAAGTTTTAAATTTCTTACGTCGTTTACGTAAGTCGTTAACGCAAATTACATATGGCCGTATTCGCTAACTTCAAAACCAATGACGTCCTTGTGACATCATTTGGAGCAATGCACGCTGGGAAATTTAGCATGCGCAGTTAAATCGTCGCGGGGACGCGCCTGATTTAAATAATACACTCCGCCGGGGGATTTACGAGCCGCCGGCGCCACTTTAGAGGCAAGTGCTTTGTGAATACAGCACTTGCCTCAAAAACTGGCACTGGCGGATCGTAAATAAGATCCGATGATCTATGTGAATCTACCCCAGTATATTGTAATCTTATACATTACAGTACTGTATGTAAAAAATACACACCCCCTTGTCCCTAGTGGTCTGACCAGTGTCCTGCATGTACTTTTATATAATAAAAACATTTTTTTGTGCCTGCAAACTGTAGATTGTCCCTAGCAACCAAAAGTGTCCCTTTATGTCAAAAGTGATTTTAGAGCAGCTAGAAAACAGCGATAATAAATTATAATCACTTGCAGGATTGAGCGATAACGATTTGTGGAGAAATCTGTCATAAAAAAATAAAAGTAATGACATCGACAATTCTGCAACTGAGCAAATTTCAGTGATTTTGATTTGATTACATTATTGAATATTTTTTATTATAATTACATTATCATTTGTTATAATTATTTATAGTTATTTATTATATTATAATTTTATGATTTTGTGTTTCAAACTTTATCATACCCGGGATGTCTACGAGACTCTGGTTTGGACAGATTTAAGTGAGTTATTCCTAAGAATTACAAGCCTACAGTATAAAATGCCAAATTTTTATGCAAAATAATTTTACCGCTTTTGGTACGTAATTCCAGACAGAATAATACCGCCGGGGAGGTTAACAATAAGATCCCTCTGATGCTTTCAAAAGCTCTCTGCGGACTGTGGCTTTTGCTGTAGGATGCGACTAAGACCCCTTTCACACTGAGGGTGTATTGCAGGCGCTATAACATTAAATAGTGCCTGCAATCCACCCTCAAACAGCTGCTCCATTGCCTCCAGTGTGAAAGCCTGAGGCCTACCAGCTTGGATGGTACGGGTCCTCCACATACTCGCGGCCAGAAATTTAGGCCGCGACTTGCTGCCTACTTCCTCGCGGCCGAAAATTTAGCCCGCCGATTTAGGCCGCGACTTGCAGTCCGGTTCCCCCGGGGGCTGTGCACTCGTGGCCGACATCTACAAATTTAGGCCACAGCTTTGCGGCCTATAGGCTCGAAGCAGTCCAGTCCTTCGCGGCCAGCGGCCGAAAATTTAGGCCGCGGCCTTCTGGCTCAGAGCGGTCCGGTCCTCCAGCGGGCCACGCACTTTGCGGCCTACTGACCGGGTGCCTGTTCACGGCTGGGGCAGAAATTTAGTCCCCAGCTTTTGTGGCGGCCTACCGGGCCGTGGCCTGCTAGGCTTCGTGGCCACTTCTTACCGGAGGGGTGGCACAGTGGGGGTCGGCGACTCCTGTGAGGGTCCCGGTCTGTGCCTCCAGAAGAGGGGTCCTGATGTGTGGATCCTGTGAGGGGTCCCGGTGTGTGGCCCCTTGGGGAGGTCCTGGTATGTGGCCCCTGGGGGGTGTCCAGTTATGTGGCCCCTGGGGGGTCCTGGTATGTGGCCCCTGTGAGGGGTCCCGGTCTGTGCCCTCTGTGGGGGGCCTCGGTCTGTGCCCCCTGTGGGGGGCCTCGGTCTGTGCCCCCTGTGGGGGGGGCCTCGGTTCGTAGCCCACTGTGAGGGGCCTAGGTCCGGTCCACTATGTGGACCTCGGATGCTGGGGTCCCGGTTGGTGGTCCCCCCTGTAAGTTTTTTGTGGGGTAGCTTAGTATATGGTACCCCTGCCCTTACCTACCTCCTCTGTCTCGAACAGTCCGATCTGGCTCTGCCGCGGTGGACGTGGTCCACAAAGGTCCAGCTGGGGGACAGAATTAGTGATGTCACGGGAGGTAAGAGTACCCTTCTTTCTCAGTCCGACTCAAGGGTGGGGGGACGGCTTCGCAGTTTGCAGCTCGGTGAACCTCCCTGCTCTCCAACCAGTGGGTCTGCGGGGTGGTCACTTCGGGGTACAAGATCGAGTTTCTTTCTTGTCCGCCAAACAGATTCTTTCCCTCAAATCTTCCTCTCCTTTCGGCTCATCGGTCTGCCTTAATGAAAGCAGTACAAGACTTGCTCAGGTGCAAGGTAATTTTACCTGTGCCACTGGAGGAAAGGTTTCAGGGATTCTATTTCGTTTGTAGTCCCAAAGAAGGAAGGAGTTTGTCCAATCTTGGACCTCAAGGCCCTCTATGCCTTTTTGAGCGTGCGAAAGTTCAGGATGGAATCAATTTGTTTGGTGGTTGCTGCGCTCCACCCAGGAGACTTTCTGGCCTCCCTGGACATCAAGGACGCATACTTGCATATCCCCATCTGCGCCAGGCATCAGAGGTTTCTGCGCTTTGCGATCGGCGAAGGCGACTATCAATTTGTGGTTCTTCCCTTTGGCCTAGCGTGGTCACTAAGAGTTTTCACCAGGGTGCTCGTCCTGATTCTGGCTTTGGTGAGACAGTGAGACATCGCTATTGTGGGCTACTTGGACGATCTTCTTCTGAGAGCTGCTTCTGGCTCAGAATTAGAGGAGGACGTGTCTATAGCCAGTCAGACCCTTCGGAATTTGGTTGGGTGTTGAACATTCAGAAGTCGGTGTTGGTACCGACTCGGCAAGTGGAGTACCTAGAGTTGATTCTGGACTCCTCGGAGGCAAGAGTCTTCCTTCCTTTGGAAAAGTTGCAGACACTCCAGACTGCGGTGAGGTTGTTAACATCCCGCAAATGGGGGTCTCTCCGTTTTTGCATGCAAGTCCTGGGTCTGATGGTAGCCTCCTTCGAGACCGTACCGTATGCCCAGTTCCACACTCGTGTATTGATAAACAAATGAATAAATACAGGGAGTGCAGAATTATTAGGCAAGTTGTATTTTTGAGGATTAATTTTATTATTGAACAACAACCATGTTCTCAATGAACCCAAAAAACTCATTAATATCAAAGCTGAATATTTTTGGAAGTAGTTTTTAGTTTTTTTTAGTTTTAGCTATTTTAGGGGGATATCTGTGTGTGCAGGTGACTATAAGGCGCCGTACACACGGCCGAGGTTCTCGCTGAAAATCAGCGAGAACCTCGCTGGAATGCACATTCCAGCGAGGACCTCGGCCGTGTGTACGGTCTCAGCGAGCTTCCCGTCGGGAAGCCCGTCGAGCCGAAATAGAGAGCACGCTCTCTATTTCCTCGACGGCCCGCCTGGAAGAATGGCTGGTTGCCATTCCCGACGGGCGGGTCGGCGAATTCGACGGCCGGGAGAGAACCTCGACGGGCGGAACGATGTGTTCTGCCCGTCGAGGTTCTCTGCCGTGTGTACGCGGCCTTACTGTGCATAATTATTAGGCAACTTAACAAAAAACAAATATATACCCATTTCAATTATTTATTTTTACCAGTGAAACCAATATAACATCTCAACATTCACAAATATACATTTCTGACATTCAAAAACAAAACAAAAACAAATCAGTGACCAATATAGCCACCTTTCTTTGCAAGGACACTCATGCAGCCTGCCATCCATGGATTCTGTCAGTGTTTTGATCTGTTCACCATCAACATTGCGTGCAGCAGCAACCACAGCCTCCCAGACACTGTTCAGAGAGGTGTACTGTTTTCCCTCCTTGTAAATCTCACATTTGATGATGGACCACAGGTTCTGAATGGGGTTCAGATCAGGTGAACAAGGAGGCCATGTCATTAGTTTTTCTTCTTTTATACCCTTTCTTGCCGGCCTTGCTGTGGAGTACTTGGACGCGTGTGATGGAGCATTGTCCTGCATGAAAATCATGTTTTTCTTGAAGGATGCAGACTTCTTCCTGTACCACTGCTTGAAGAAGGTGTCTTCCAGAAACTGGCAGTAGGACTGGGAGTTGAGCTTGACTCCATCCTCAACCCGAAAAGGCCCCACAAGCTCATCTTTGATGATACCAGCCCAAACCAGTACTCCACCTCCACCTTGCTGGCGTCTGAGTCGGACTGGAGCTCTCTGCCCTTTACCAATCCAGCCACGGGCCCATCCATCTGGCCCATCAAGACTCACTTTCATTTCAGCAGTCCATAAAACCTTAGAAAAATCAGTCTTGAGATATTTCTTGGCCCAGTCTTGATGTTTCAGCTTGTGTGTCTTGTTCAGTGGTGGTCGTCTTTCAGTCTTTCTTACCTTGGCCATGTCTGAGTATTGCACACCTTGTGCTTTTGGGCACTCCAGTGATGTTGCAGCTCTGAAATATGGCCAAACTGGTGGCAAGGGGCATCTTGGCAGCTGCACGCTTGACTTTTCTCAGTTCATGGGCAGTTATTTTGCGCCTTGGTTTTTCCACATGCTTCTTGCGACCCTGTTGACTATTTTAAATGAAACGCTTGATTGTTCGATGATCACGCTTCAGAAGCTTTGCAATTTTAAGAGTGCTGCATCCCTCTGCAAGATATCTCACTATTTTTGACTTTTCTGAGCCTGTCAAGTCCTTCTTTTGACCCATTTTGCCAAAGGAAAGGAAGTTGCCTAATAATTATGCACACCTGATATAGAGTGTTGATGTCATTAGACCACACCCCTTCTCATTACAGAGATGCACATCACCTAATATGCTTAATTGGTAGTAGGCTTTCGAGCCTATACAGCTTGGAGTAAGACAACATGCATTAAGAGGATGATGTGGTCAAAATACTCATTTGCCTAATAATTCTGCACTCCCTGTATATGTGTGTCACCAAATAAATTGAACAAGCATTATTAAATGTTCAGAAAAAGTCCAAAGTGAATAAAGTGATGATATTCCCTATATTCTGGAACGTGAAGTAAAGGAAACCGCCACCATCCAATATAGTAGAGGCTTACCGAAGGCAGTGAACCCAAAAGAACGTATGTTCAAAAGGGTCAACAGGGCATGGTATGAACCACTGGAAGAACTGGATCCTCAGCTGTAGTTCCCGAACAAACGATACCCACACCAATCAACGTAAGCAAGAGGGTGCTTCGATGGTATCATGGCATCATATTTAGGTGACACGGGTGCCACCATTAGAAAATTATAAGATGTGGCTATATGAAGCGACTTCATTATGGTGACAGCCGATATCGCTTCTTTATACACATGTATACCACACGAAAAGGTTTTTGAGGCAGTCAATTACTTTTTGGGTAAGCATCCATATTTGGCTCCCTTTCAATGTGTGTTTATCATGGAATTACTTGAGTTTGCCACGAGACATAGTTATTTTTGGTTCAATGAGAATTTCTATTTGCAATGGTGTGGCCATGGGGGCAAAGTATGCCCCAAGTCTTGATAATCTTTTCATGGCCAGGTGGAAGGAGGATGTCGTCTATGGCTATGACACCCCATCTTTTGGGTGTTAATGGGCCAGGTACATAGACGACATCTTCCTCCTCTGGGATGGCAGCATGGCATTGCTGGAGACCTTTATGTGCCATTTAAACAAAAATGACAGAGACATTTTCCTCACCCATATGGCCAGTAAGGATAAAATTCTATTTTTGGATTTAGAGATTAGTATCATTGACTGTCAATTTCAATTTCAAACTTTCTTTAAAAAAACTGACTGCAACGGGTTCATCCCTAATGACAGTTGTCATCACCGTTCTTGGTTAAATTCGGTTCCACAAAGCCAATTTTTAAGATAAAATCTCAGACCTAGAGATTTTCAAAACACAAGATAGTGTCCTTAAACAAAGATTATTGGTAAATGGTGATCCTGCGCTAAAGAATACAAATAGTGCAAACTGTAAGAAAGTGACTAAGTGCTGTGCTTAATTGTAATATAAATACAGTTATATAGACCAATAACTGGTAAGCAAAATGATGTACAGCAAAAGTATAACATAAATAGGTAATCAATAATCCCAAAGTGTACAAATAAAGTGCAAAGTGCAAGAACATACAAAAATGCAACAGTATTACATAAATAAGTAAATAATCAATAGTTCAACAGTGCACAAAATTGCAAAAAAGTGCAAAACTGCAAAAATGTATGAAGCCGCCAGAATGTGGCCGAGTGTAAAGAATGGTTCAATATAACAATAAATGACAGGAGATTGCAGGATGTATAAAAAGTTGTATTTGGATAAATGATGGGAGCAGGCAGGATCAGACTTCCAATATCACAATGATCTTGATGGATATATCCCGGATACAGAGGCCATCGCAGATCGGAAGGAGCGAAGGGAACTGTATGACAGCGCATTGCTGCAATTTAACCCTACAAGCTCTTGTTTTATTTAAACATTGTAAGGCTGCGTACACATGATAGGTTAACCAGAGGTTTTCATCGGTCAAAAGCGATCGTGTGTAGGCCCCATAGGTTATTTAACCTTCGGTTAAAAAAAAGCCAACTTGCTTTAAAATTTAAGCGA
Source organism: Rana kukunoris (assembly GCA_029574335.1). NCBI lineage: Eukaryota > Metazoa > Chordata > Amphibia > Anura > Ranidae > Rana > Rana kukunoris. The sequence continues at coordinate 256,464,338 of CM056049.1, forward strand.
TGGACGCCTAACCGATAGGTCAAAACCGATCGTTAGTAGGCGCGGCGCGACCATTGGTTAAAAATCCATGCATACTCAGAATCAAGTCGACACATGCTTGGAAGCATTGAACTTCATTTTTTTCAGCACGTCGTTGTGTTTTACGTCACCGGGTTCTAACCAGTGGCGGTGCGTCCATAGGGACGCAGGAGCGCCACCCCCTCTGGCTCGCTCACAGCCAGGAAAATATACAGATTCATACACTGTATGAATTTGTATATTTTCGCTGCTGCCGCCCACTATTCAGCTGACCGGACATTGAGCGCCGGTCAGCTGAATAGCGGCAGTTGACTGGCTGTGGGGAATTACAGGCCGTGCGTCCGAGGATAAGACTGACAGGCGTCTCAGCCAATCAGGTAACCTGATTGGCTGAAATGTCATCTAGGGCGGGACGAGGGACTTGAAAAGCACGAAATACATGGTTTGTAAGTTCAATGTTTCTGGGAGAGGTAAAACTCTGGAATTTAGTTCTACTGTCACAGGCAAAACTTACCCAATAAAACGTTTTTGCACATGTGGCACTAAATATGTAGTTTATCTCATAACGTGCCCATGTGGCAAACAGTATGTGGGTCGCACGATTTAAGCATTTTCTGTTCGAGTTGGCGAACACATTGCTTTGATTCTTAGTGGTGATATTCACCATACGGTGCCCAGACATTATAAGTTACATCACAATAGGAACCCGGCGGGTACACAATTTCTGATTATAGATCAATATATCCCCCATGGAGGGGTGGCCCAAAAACAAGGGGGGGTATCCCAACTCGAAACATATTGGATCTATGAGTTGGGGTCCCACACGCCGTCAGGTTTGAATGTCGAGTCGGACATTAAACTCCTTCATCAATAAATCATACACTACTGTCATTCATCCCCATTACATTCACATATTCATGTGGTTATTTTACATTTTTTTTTAATTTATAGCTTTCTCGTTTGTATGGTAACATGATTTCTTGTTTGTATGGCAACACTACTTCATGTATTACAAGTACATTAAATGCTATTTATAAGTTTTATGTATATTGTAATTTAATTTATTATAACATATGGTTGTATGTACTTATTTGTTGCAAATTAGCCCTTTTGGTTGTCCATTTCATGGGTGGTCCACGTATTGAGATACCTGTATGTGGAGGTTTTTGCCCCCACAATGTTCCTATTTTCATTAATGGCCATTATGTCTTACTGTAGGCTCTGTGCAGCATAACCATATGTATTTCTGCTGGGTTTGATTGCCATTCTTTTCTAGGATAGCGGTATTATATAAATTGTTATATATATTTTCATATGTTTTATTTATATAATCTTATATATTTTATATCCCTTTCCATTATGGTGAGTGGAACACATGGGGTCCAGCTTGGAGCGCATCACGTGACAGGTTGCGTGCTGCGCCAGCTATCAGGAGAGGAGTATGCCCTTTTTTACATTTTTGTTATTGAGCGGTGTTCAGTCCTTGTGTATCCAGGAAGTGCATTAGTTTTTACGTTCATCTTTCTTCCTTTGGGCGGGTGCTGACCTCACAAATCTACCTCCCTCTCTTGATGTAACGGCGTAACCTTGAGGTGTGGTACACACGCGGTTCAATCCAAACCGAGGTTTGGAACGCACGTCTGGATACCATTTGGGTGTCCAGGAAGTGCCTTTGTTTTTTACGTTTGTTTTTCTTCCTTTGGGTGGGTGTTGACCTCACAAACCCACCCCCCTTTCTCACGGCGCAACTTAGAGACGTGTTACACACGCCTGATATCATTCGGGCATCTAGGAAGCATGTTCGTTTTTGCGTTCGTTTTTCTTCCCTTGGGTAGGTGATATAACCATTTTATGTGCATTTTTATGTCGTAATTTTATCACTATTAACTCCTTTCTAGATATCCTTGGCCATTGGGATCATTTTAATGTGATCCACATGGAGGCTTGGATCCTAGGTTGCAACCACAGGAAGTGATTATCTGTTGGGCGGACACCCGGGGGATGGCCTCCCAATCAAGGGGTCATATTGTCTTTATATTTGTGTAGGGCAGCGGTGGGGAATCACCCTTCTTAATGTAAGTTTTCCTACCTACATTAAATTTCATTTATATACAGTATTATGCTATGTGCCCTTTTCTTTTTCCTTCAATTTACATCCCATTGGCTCTACTTTCCTGCCCTCATTGGGTCTCCACCTGGAAGCTACCTACTATTGAAGCACCCTCTTGTTTACGTTGATTGGTGTGGATATCGTTTGTTTGGGAACTACAGCTGAGGATCCAGTTCTTCCAGTGGTTCATACTATGCCCAGTTGACCCTTTTGAACATACGTTCTTTTGGGTTCACCGCCTTCGGTAAGCCTCTTCTATATTGGATGGTGGCGATTTCCTTTACTTCACGTTCCAGAATATAGTGACTATTATCACTTTATTCACTTTGGAGTTTTTTCTGAACGTTTAATAGTGATTGTTTAATTTATTTGGTGACATACATATATTTATTCATTTGTTTATCATCACTGTTGGACACCATATGTAATATATAGGTGTTTATTTATCATATATAAGCTGCACTTTTTTATGTTTGTTTTGTATTTACCATTTCTTCACTGGTAGTGTCAGCTGCTCACATTTGGACAGCGCGGAATTTTTCTTGTATTTTGTTTCCACACTTGTGTATTGCAGAGGGAGATCCTGTCCAAATGGAACAAATCTTCATTGGCTCTGGATCGTCAGGATCAGATAAGCCAACTACAATTGGTGTCTGAGACCCCCGGCACTTTGGTCCGGGAAGTCGTTTCGTTTCTTCTCTTCCAGTGGACAGTGATTATGACGGACACCAGCCTCACGGGTTGGGGGCGTCTGGGGGGTCCAGTCGGCCCAGGGTCGCTGGACTCTAGTAGAATACTGCTGCCAATCAATGTCCTGGAACTTTGGGCAATTAGGCTATTTGATCGAGGAGGTTGCAAGGTCACCCAATTGGGATTCAGTCGGATAATGCCATGGCGGTGGCTTATGTCAACTATCAGGGGGGAACATGGAGCTCGGCTGCAGCGTCCGAGGTCGCTCACATCCTAAGGTGGGCGGAAAGAAGCGTGCTGGCCTTATCAGCCGTCTACATTCCGGGCGTAGAAAACTGGCAGGCAGACTACCTGAGTCACCAGATACTGGACCAGTGGGAATGGTTGTTGCATTCAGAGGTGTTTCAATTCCTTTGCAGGAGGTGAAGCACACCGGACATGGATCTCCTGGCCTCTTGCCCCAATCGCAAGGTATCGAGGTTCGTGGCCAGGTCCAGAGATCCCTGGGCAGACGCGTCAGAGGCGTTGATGGGCCTCTGGGGTCAGTATTGGCTACTTTATGCCTTTCCCCCATTGAAGTTGCTTCCTTAGCTGCTCCGCAGAGTGGAGGCCGAGGGGATCCCGATGATTCTGATCACTCCAGATTGGCCTTGGCGTCCTTGGTACGCCAATCTTGTGCGCCTGGTGGCGGATGTACCCTGGCGGCTGCCAATGCAGGAGGACCTTCTGTCTCAAGGTGCCATACTCCATCCTGCTTTACAGTCGCTGGCTTTAACGGCATGGCTATTAAAAGCCAGGTTTTAAGAGACCGGCGTCTTTCTGACTCGGTTATCTCAACCATGCTAAGGGCATGGAAGTCTTTTTCCAGGAAGATCTACCATCGCACCTGGAAGGCCTACATCTCTTTTTTTGAAGAGATGGGGTGGTGTCCATGGATGTATTCGGTTTCCAGGGTCCTTTTACAGCATGGAGTGGATCGAAAACTTGCCTTAAGCACCATTAATGGACAGATTTCAGCCTTGGCTGTGTTCTTTCAGCAGCCTTTGGCAGGGGGTTCGTTATATACTTCCCCCTCTTAAACCACCTCTTCCCCCATGGGATTTGAATCTGGTGCTCTCAGTTCTTCAGGAACCTCCCTTTGAAAACATCAGAGAGACTCCACTATTGACATTATCTCAGAAGGTGGTCTTTTTGGTGGCCATTTCTTCTGTCAGAAGGGTTTCTGAGTTGGCGGCCTTGTCTTGCAAGTCGCCATACTTGAGGATAAGACGGTGTTGCGCTCGCAACCTTCCTTTATTCCGAAGGTTGTTTCGGCCTTTCACCTGAATGAGGACATTGTTCTTCCATGCTTATGTCCTCGGCCGGTGCATCCTAGGGAGGTTGCGCTTCATACTTTAGACGTGTACCTGTCTGCTACGGCTTCCTTTTCGGAGATCTGACTCACTTTTTGTGTCGGTATCTGGTTCACAAAAGGGCCTGGCGGTCTCGTCAGCCACCATTTCTCGGTGGATCAGGCAGAACGTCATACAGACCTATACTCTTAGGGGGCGGGCACCCCCCTTTCCTGTCATGGCACATTATACCAGGGCAATTGGTGCTTCCTGGGCTTTCCGACATAAACCGTCTGTCTCACAGGTGTGCAAGGCGGCGATTTAGTCGTCTGTTCACACTCTTTCCAAATTTTACAAGGTTGGTGTGAGTGCATCTTCTGATGCTTGCTTCGGCCGCAAGGTTTTGCAGGCGGCTGTTTAAAGTTGCACCTCCTCCGTTGAAGAGCTCTGCTTGTTTGGGGTGAAGTTGTTTGTTTTTACTGATACTGTTTCCACCCCTGTTTTTTTTTTTACACTGCTTGGGGATGTCCCACTTGTCAAGACTTGAGAAGGCTCTGTCCGTCCATGGACAATAAGAGAAAATAGTATTTTTTGTATTCACAGTAAAATCCTTTTCTCTGTCGTCCATGGACAGACACAGCACCCACCCCTCCTTTTTAGGTTTGTACTGCTTGTTACGAACTAAGGCTGCATGCTGCAGGGAGGAGGGTCATGTCCAGAGGGACCGCCCCCTGGGCAGGGCTGTGCAACTCTGTTAACCACTTAAGGACCAATATGCTGCTAAATGACCCAAGGGTTTTTTACAATTCGGCACTGCGTCGCTTTAACAGACAATTACGTGGTCGTGCGACGTGGCTCCCAAACAAAATTTGCGTCCTTTTCTTCCCACAAATAGAGCTTTCTTTTGATGGTATTTGATCGCCTCTGCGATTTTTTTTTTTTGCGCTATATACAAAAATAGAGCGACATTTTTGAAAAAAAAAAACAATATTTTTTACTTTTTGTTATAAGAAAAATCAAATAAACTAAATTTTAGTCAAACATTTAGGCCAAAATGTATTCAGCCACATGTCTTTAGTAAAAAAAAAATCGCAAAAAAAAATTAGCTACCTAGCGGGAACTGTAAAGAAATTTGAATGATCTGAAAAATGCGCTCCCCTTCTAATCATTCACCGCTGCGCACAAAAGGATAAGTTGTACAAGACCTAGCTGCCGTTTAAATAATAAGTAAATGTGAAAAGTAAATAGAAAAAACAAGCACTATAAGTATATAACGTGTCAATCCATTAAACAGCGCTGTGATGCCGCGTATACACGATCATTTTTTGTGATGAAAAAAAACAACGTTTTCTGTGAAGTAAAAAACGACGTTTTTGAAACGTCACTTTTCAAAGACGATGTTGCATACACACCATCGTTTTTTCACAAAAAGCGAGGTTACGTTCACCACTCTTTTCCATTGAAGCTCGCTTCATAACTAGCTTCTGGGCATGCGCGGGTTGAAAAACGTCGTTTTAAACGACGTTTTTGCTACACACGGTGACTTTTTGTGAAACAAAAAACAACGTTTTGAAAAACGACACAAAAAATTCAAGCATGTTGGAATTTTTTTTTGGTCGTTTTTTTTTAAGACAAAAAACAACGTTTTGCCCACACACGATCAATTTAAATGACGTTTTAAAAAACAACGTTTTTTTTCATCGCAAAAAAACGACCGTGTGTACGCGGCATAAGAATAGTGAAATTCTCCTAAGGTGTCAGAGAATTACACAGTGCATGAAAATTATAAATGTGAATAAAAATCAAGCTGTGAATATATGACAAAAAGTCCATAAAGAGTGATCAAAGGTTCTTCAAAGGTCTTCCACCCCACCAAAAGTGAATGGTGCTTCCCCCACCCGTCAGAATGGTCACTCACCAGAACTAATTGCCTCAGCACTCGCGTACTTAGGCAGATCAGCTTGTAATCACCAAAAGGAATCTTCAGAATATCGTGTGGTATCCTATGCAGTGCTCCAAAATATTCTTTCAAAATGCATAAAGAAAAGAAATGCACAATAGTGTGATATCGTAAAAGCAGTTTTAATAGCACACCAAAAACAAATCCAAAAGTTAAACTCACAAACAAACTCAAAAGATGAGCAATGTATCACAGCAGTCACCGTCATCCTACAGACATCTTCGCATGGTTAACACTTGGCCACGGCGGACCCGTCCAGGAGTATGGGAGCGTGCATGCGCCGTACGTCGTGGGAGGCAGGGCGTTCCAAACGTGACGTCTGACGTCATTTGAACGGACGTGTGCTGTCTGACTATATGGGCAATGATGGACAGTTACCTCTGCCTATGACTTAGCAATGCAGGAACGCGCACGAGCCGAACGTCACGGGAGGCGGGGAGTTCAAACGAGTCACTGACTTAAAAGGGAGGGTTTTGCACTATGTGGCCAACCCCATGATTAAATCATCAATGATGAAACATGTCGGGGCGTGGCTACATAGTCAGTGATTGATTTTCTGTCATGCTTGCTGTGCTGTGCAGTGTTTGGAGCCATTCAACAACTAGGAGAGCCAGTCTTCAACCGATTCGATCACATAGCTGCTTAGTGGTGAGATAGTTTTTTGTTTGATCGTGGGTCCGCCGTGGCCAAGTGTTAACCATGCGAAGATGTCTGTAGGATGACGGTGACTGCTGTGATACATTGCTCATCTTTTGAGTTTGTTTGTGAGTTTAACTTTTGGATTTGTTTTTGGTGTGCTATTAAAACTGCTTTTACGATGTCACACTATTGTGCATTTCTTTTCATTATACGTTTTGGATGAATATTTTGGAGCACTGCATAGGATACCACACGATACCGTTAACGGACTTGTAATTAGCGGACCGTTCGTCCGTTAGTGTGAAAGGACCCTAATACAGCGATCATGATCGCTTAGTGACACTGGCAATAGGGAGTGAAAGGGTTAACTAGGGCGTTGATCAAGGGGTTAAAACTTTATTGGGGGGGTATGGGGGTATGGGGGTATCTACCCTGAACCTAACACTAACTGCCTGTCACACTAACTGTCACACTGACACTAAATGCGGTGATCAGTACATATATGATCACTGCATTCAGTGACAGTGTGACAGGGGGGGGGGGTTGATCGCAAGGGGTTAAATGTGCCTATGTGTAAGGGTGTCAGTGTAGTGTTAGTGCAGACTCACTGTGTGTTGTCTTCTCTCACCTCGGTGGTTGAAAATACCGCCGAGAGCAGATATTACATCACGTTTACACAGGAGGAGGAAGTGCAGAGCAGGGGGAGCGCGCGGATTGGCTGGAAGCGATCCGGGGGGGCGGACAAAAACGAACCGCCGCCCTCTCATCCCGGATCGCTCCTGTAGCCACGGGGACCGTCGCATGTACCGGGGGGGTCCCGATCGGACCCCCGACCCACGTCAAGGCAGGGACGTACAGGTAAGCCAATGTGCCTGTACGTGCCATTCTGCCGACGTAAATGTACATGCGGCGGTCCGTAAGTGGTTAAAGTAACATGTATTAAATTATCTAACATGTTCTGCCTAGTCCTCTCCTGTGAACAGGAACAAAACCCACTTGTCAAGACTTGAGAAGGTTGTGTCCGTCCATGGACGATAGAAAAGTATTTTATGGCGAGCACAAAAAATCCTATTTTTTCAGATTTTATTTGACAATATTTAGCAATAACAATTTAGTCTAGGAGTTTATTTCATTTGAACAGCTTCAGTGTTGGTTGGTTGGTTGGTTGGTTTGTTGTACTGATCAAATTTGACTATACGTGGTCAGATGAAATGTGGCCAAAGCCTCTCTTAAGGTGACAGATACTTTCATTTTCAGTATAACATATCACCACAGTGAGAAGAGTACTCTCTATATTCTTGAAAACGCGACCACCTTCTAACTACTTGATAACATTTAGGTTAGCTGAGATTGGGAGTGAGCCCAAAAATTCTGAATATCTGACCACAATGGACACTGCAAGAGGTGTCCCAATCACTATCCTAAAACAAGCAGCTTAGCTGTTCCATTTGTCTGTAATTCGAAATTGTATCGTGAGCATGTATTTACCATCTCCAAAAGTTAAACTACAAGTTCTCAATGAAATACAAGTCATTGAGACTTCCTTCAGCTCTTTGTATCTTGGTGCAGGCAGGAAAATGGAGACAGAGTCTGCAGGACTGTGACATTGTCCCTGCAATTCAAGAATTGTGGATACAATGCTTTGCAGGCTCCTGTGAAAAAAAATGCATATTTTTTTGCCCTGCAAAAGCTTGTGCATACATTATTTTTAAAGCGCAAACTTAGCCTTTAACCGCTTATCATCCGCCCATCGTGAAATGACGGCAAGAGAAAGACCCTGTTGTTCTGGGCGGACATCATATGACGTTGCGCCTTCACAAGCCACTAGGGGGCACGCGCACCCACCACGTCGCTGGGGACCCGATGTGCGTGTCCGGAGGCCGCGATGGCCAACGGGCACCCGCGATTCCCCAGTAACTGAGCAGGACCTTGGATCTGTGTGTGTAAACACACAGATCCTTGTCCTGTCAAGGAGAGGAGACCGATGGTGTGTCCCTTGTACATAGGGACACCGATCGGTCACCTCCCCCAGTCAGTCCCCTCCCCCCACAGTAAGAATCACTCAATAGGATACACATTAACCCCTTCCTTGCCCCTATTATTAACCCCTTCCCTGCCAGTCACATTTATACAGTAATCAATGCATTTTTATAGCAGGGATCGCTGTATAAATGTGAATGATCCCAAAAATCTGTCAAAAGTGTCCGATGTGTCTGCTGCAATATCGCAGTCAGGATAAAAATCGATGATCGACGCCATAAGTAGTAAAAAATAATAATAATAAAAATGCTATAACTCTTTCCCCTATTTTGTAGCTGCTATAACTTTTGCTCAAACCAATCAATATACGCTTATTGCGATTTTTTTTTTAACCAAAAATATGTAGAAGAATACTTATCGGCCTAAACTGAGGACATTTTTTTTTTCTTTTTTTTAAATGGATATTTATTTTAGCAAAAAGTAAAAAATATTGTGTTTTTTTTCAAACTTGTCCCTCTTCTTTTGTTTATAGCGCTAGAAATAAAAACGGCAGAGGTGATCATACCACCAAAGGAAAGCTCTATTTGTGGGGGAAAAAATATATAAAAATGTAATTTGTGTAAAGTGTTGCATGACCACGCAATTGTCATTCAAATTGTGACACGCTGAGAGCTGAAAAATGGCTTGGGCAGGAAGCGGGTGAAAGTGCTCTGTAGGCAAGTGGTTAACTAGAGATTTCATATCGGCATGAAGAGCTGCATGCTGATGTGATTTTTAGTGAAAGGTGCGGATAGTTCTGCTTTAAACACATATTTTTTTCAGCCCTGGCACTTTATTATTTTAATGCCAATTGTTTTGTCACACCAAATATTTTTCTAAGTAGGAAGATTACAATGGCCAAGTCCAAATGTAAAAGATGGCTTGTATCATGGCCCACAGTTCAAACATTTAGCCATTTTCTATGTGCTTTCTGTATACAAGAAACATGTTCTGATTAAAAATGTGGTTTGGCGTCTTTAAAGGGAAATCCTTGTGGTTTTCATTACAAGTGCAATGAGTTTAACGTGCAAGCAATGCCGAGAAATGCATTATAATATGATTCTCTGTAAAAGTTATGCAGGCGGTGTACTGAGAAGCATCCTACATTTACATGGAGGAACAGTGGACATTCATAAACCAGGTTAAACCACATCCTGTTTGTTAAAGCCTAGCAAATAAGTATACATAATATATAGTTATGATTTTTTTGCAATTATATATCTATCACTGTCATTTCTTTTTTCGAAAAGTTAGCCCGACGTTGTGGCTTTCTATATAATATTTTTAGATGTGTGATTTACTCATTGTTCTTCCCTTTTAGGCCCCTTTCACATCCGGCGGTATAGCGCCGCTATTTTTAACGGCGCTATACTGCCGAAATTGCCGCGAGTTTCGGCCGCTAGCGGTGCGGTATTAACCCCCGCTGGCGGCCGTGAAAGGGTTAATACCGCCTGCAATGCGCCTCAATAGAGGCGCATTGCGGGCGGTATTGCCGCGGTTTCCCATTCTTTTCAATGGGAAGGAGCGGTATACATGCCGCTCCTCTCACTGCTCCAAAGATGCTGCTGACAGGAGATTTTTTTCTCTCCCGCCAGCGCATCGCCTCAGTGTAAAAGCCCTCGGGCTTTCACACTGAGGCTGCAGTGAAGGAGTTTTTCAGGCGGTATAGCAGCGCTATTTTTAGCACTGTACTGCCATAAAAACTCCTCAATGTGAAAGGGGTCTTAAGGAGTTGTAAAGGAAAAACAAAATGTTGCCTAAAATTAAGGTAGACAGACAGAATAGTATAATGATTCTGTTAAAAAACAAGTAAATACCTATTAAATTCCTTCATCTATCTTACCTCCGGCTTTCTAGTTTCTGTTCTCTTATTCACTTTATGTTTATGTAAGAACTACATTTCCCAGTATGAATTGCGGCACGCCCAGTAATTCATACCTCCTTGAAGTCTCTAACACGTAGAGAGCATCCTGCTGCACATATGTAGTTCCCAGGAGGGGGCGAGCATGTCACTGACCACTGCAGTAAAGCCTCCCTTCACGGTGGTGAGTAACAATTAGACAAGCAGGAAGTGAACAGAACAGAGAAGAAAAATAGCAACTTCTGAGCAAAAACGAACAATGAGGAAGTGAAAAGAGGAATGTCTGCAGGTAAAGGATGCTTATTATGAAAAAAAAAATGTTTTCCTTTACAACCCCTTTAAGGAAGTTTGCTTTCATATTCATTCTATGCATTAAGATAAAAAGCCTTCTGTGTACAGCAGCCCCTCTCAGCCCATCTAATACTTACCTGAGGTTCCTCTAGATCCAGCGTTGTTGCAGGAGTATCTTGGCTGCCCAGGACTTACCTCCTCATTGGCTGAGACAGCAGTGTGGTGCCATTGGCTCCTGCTGCTGTCAAAGTCATTCAGCCAATAAAAAGGTGGGGCCGGGCCATGGCTCTGTGTCTAAATAGACACAGGGACCTGTGGCTTGGCTCATGTGCCACCATAGCAAGCTGCTTGCTGTGGGTGCACTCAACAGGAGGGAGGGGCCAGGAGCAATGAAGAGGGACCCGAGAAGAGGAGGATCTGGGCTGCTCTGTGCAAAACCACTTCACAGAGCAGGTAGGTATAACATGTTTGTTATTTTGAACTAAAAGAAACAAGACCTTAGAATTACCCTAAAGGCTGTGTCTGTCAGGAAGGCTAATAGATCAGTACTGTGTGACTGCACAGAGGAAACCAACAAAATGAGTAGTGAAGTGAAAAGGTGTTTATTACAAAATAAGTGGGGACAACCAGTGCAATAAACAGCAAACAGTATATATATAGTCAAAGGGAAATACTGTATACATAAATCAAGCCAGGCCGAGGTCATACACGTGGGATGTCAGCAGATGGGTGAGGATGGGACAGGACAGAGCAGGGAACGTATGGATGGACTAGCTGCGGGGTAAGAACTCAGGGGAGACAGGAACCAGGAAACAGGGCAGACAAGTCCAGGCAGGGATCAGAATCACGGAACAGGATCAAGGCACAGAATCAGGAGACAGGGTCAGGGTACAGGCTCAGGTCCGGAAGATATGACGATACCAGGGCGAGCTCTGCTTGAGCTCGCAGGGTATAAATAGAGCTGATGATTGAGCTCAAGTTACAGCTGAGCGCAGAAAGGGCTGTGTGCTCCATACTACCAAGAACCCCCCCGCTGGTGGAGGCCAGTACTGCAGCCCAAATAACAGGCAGAATTACCAGCAGGGGGGACCATTCCTGACAGTGTCAATCATAGGCTGTATGCTTGAAAACCCTCTCCTGTCACTTTTTTTCTCTTGGTATCAGGAAAACGTCTCAGAAATCACTCATGCAGATAGCAGAGGAATGTGGTAGCAGATAGAATTGACACTTAGTGCTCTGGTTTGAGACCAGTACACACTATAGAGCTTTGTTCATATTTCATGTCTGAGGTTTACAACCACTTTAAACAAATTATACAAAAACAGTGGTGGATAACCCACTCAGATATGTGTGATCTTTTCTTGTGCTTCCTATAATACACAAGCTGACAGCTGAGGCTGAGTGGCTCCAGTGCACTGGGCCTGCTGTGTCTGACAGTTTTCTACACCACTATCCTCTGAACTCCTACCTTGTGCCATGCTAGCTGCTGTCTGCTGAGATACCTGTGCATACTGCTGAAAACTACAGTGTATGTAGATATTGTTTCTATTACTCTGAATAAATACTTTGGCCGGGTTTCAGAAAGGCTTTACGCAGGCGTATCAAAAGATACGCCGTCGTAAGTACAAATGTGCTTCGTCGCATTTTTACGCCGATTCAGAAAGCAAGATACGCAGAAAAACATGGCTTCAGTCGTCTGGTGTAACTTATATAGTCGGCGTATCATGGGCGCATAGTTACGCTGGACGCATTAGACGTTCCCATTAAAAATATGCTAGATGAGATAGATATGCCGATTCATGAACGTACTTGCGCCTGGCACATTTATATATGTTGTTTAGGTAAGGCGTATGACCGGCGTAAAGTTACCCCTGCTATATCAGGCGCAGGCAATGTTAAGTATGAACGTCGGAACAGCATCGTCGTTTGCATTGAGTATTTGCAACGTGATTCTGAGCATGCGCACTGGGATACGTCCATGGACGGCGCATGCGCCGTTTGTTAGATGCTTTATTTACAAGGGGCTCACGATTCATTTTCCATACAACACGCCCACTACCAGCCTACTTTGAATTAGGCGGGCTACGCCGCCGTAACTTAGGACGCAAGTTGTTTCTGAATACGGTACTCGCCTCTCTAAGTTACGGCGGTGTACCGCATATGAGATGCGTTACGCCCCCCTAAAATTACACCATCCTTTCTGAACTGACTTTAACCACTCATGTGGCCTTTTCTCTGTTTCTTTGTCTTTGCTAGTGCTTACTCCATATTGTGTGGAAGAGCTTTATACTTTTACCCACAACTATGAAAAAATCTCCAATTTTAACCAGTGGAAATACATATGTGGGATAATAATTGGCAGAGAAGGTCATAATTAAACCTCTAATAGGAGTATTTCATTTTTATTGTGGAATATATTAGTCCTTTTGCTGCCAGTCCCTACCTTTCACTTTTAAACTCTGGTACATTTTTTTTCTAGTGTCTTAGGTTGATTTTTTTTTTTTAAATTTCAGTGGGAACAGAAGACTGGCTATATTCAAATCTGTTGCTTACGACATAAGGCCACTATAGATGTGCAGGGATAGCCTGTAATGTTGATTTTTAGCACTAGACCCCTTGCAATTCTATATTGCTTGGTGGACTGGCAAAGTGCTATACAGGTCCAGGATTGTAATCCCCGTCAGGGATTCGTGTTCCTGAAGGCCCTAGTGGTGTGCCCATTGAGATGGGCATAGTTTGGACTTCCTACAGCAGAAACGGTGAGTGCCTCTGATGGGTGTCCATCCACTGGCTTCCTACCCCTGGGGGTAGGGTTTTGCCTTGCCATGTACTTTAATAAAATAACCTGGGAACTTTTCTTTATTGACCTGATATCCGATCACGAGGTCTATGATTCCGTCCTGGTTTAGAGTTGCTGGATTTAATGGCTTTGTGGTTGAAGACAGAATCTTGAGATACAAGGGTGTCTCCAATTTAGGGCTAGGAAGTTGACTTTACAGAAGATTTGCAATCGGACTTGAAAGTCTTGTGTATTGTGATGCACATCCGCAACTTCATCCTTGCAAGTACATCTTGGGACACATTTTGGCTTTTCCACCATCTGGAGTAGACAAAAGTTTGGCTCTGTGTACCTTCAAGAGTCAAATTTCGGTCTAGGCAGTTTTCTTCCAGAGACCCATTGGGGCTGATTTACCAAGCCTGTGCGCCATGACTCATGGTGCACAAGCAGGAGTAAAACTGTTTTTGACATTTACAAAAGAAACACGCTGCCAGTGCAGCGTGTTTCCTCATTTACTAAACTGCCTAATGCGCCCAGGAGAGGGCGCACAGCACGCCAGTACAGAGCTGGCGTGCGGCATTTAGTAATATAAACATCGGGGATTCAGGCGGGAGTTTATGAGGGGAGGGAGGGGGGTGATGCAGGGGAAGTGAGGTGACATGTGTTTGAACGTGTGTGGCGGGCCCAATTGAAAGCGAAAGTGACTTTTGGGACCCGATCCCCGTGCGCTTGCAAAGTACGCTAGAACCTCGGAAGGTTCATTTGCATACTGGGCATGCGCAGAGGGAGAAATCGGGGCTTTGCGTGCGCCTCTTCAGTACGCCGGGAAATTCTTGGTAAATACCAAGGGGCGTAGCAGTGTTTGCACTGCGTGAAGCGACGCACGGGAAGCTCCGAGGTGTTCTCCGGCTGCGCTGACACTGAAGGGGAACTCCGCGCCAAATTTCAAATTTGAAACCGGCGCGGCTTCCCCCCCCAGGGGCACAATAGGCTCTTCGGCTTGGTCCGGAACGTGAGGGGTTAACCCACGCCAAAATCGGCGTGGGGTTCCCCCCAGATCCGTACCAAGCCCTCATCCCAAGCATGCAGTCTGGCCGGACAGAAATGGGGGTGGGGATGAGCGAGCGCCCCCCCCTCCTGAGCCGTACCAGACCACATGCCCTCGACATGGGGGAGTGTGTGCTTTGAGGGAGGGGGGCACTGCCCCCCCACCCCAAAGCACTCTTGTCCCCATGTCGATAGGGACAAGAGCCTCTTCCCGACAACCCTGGCCATTGGTTGTCGGGGTATGCGGGCGGGAGCCAATCAGAATCTGAGAGCCACTTTAATAAGGCGGCCCCCAGATTCTGGCCCCCCACCCTATGTGAATGAGTATGGGGTACATGGTACCTGGTGGGAAAAGTGTTAACACAAATAAACCACACAAGAATAAAATAATTTATTAGCCAGCTCCGGGGGTCTTCCGCCAACCCACCCCGGTCTTCGCCGCCGCTGTCTTCCGCCGCGGCCCCCTTCACCACAAAGCTCCGTGCTTGTTTGATGAGGGCAGCGGGCTTCGAAGTTTTCTCCGGGGGGAGGGTCGCACATCTCACCTAGGTTTTCTAGGCGTCTTCCGCCGCGGCCCCCTTCACCATGAAGCTTCCTGCCTATGGGGGAGGGCCGCGGGCTTCGTAGTTTTCTGCCGGGGGGGGGGGCTCTCGATAGCCTCTTCTGCCTGGCTCTTCCGCGGGGGCCAGGGCTTCTCGTCGCTGTGTCGCCGTCTTCTGCCGCTGCCCCCTTCACCACAAAGCTCCTGCTTATGGAGGGAGGGCAGCGGGCTTCCGACGTCTTCGACCGGAGCGAGGGTCGCACATCCCACTCCGGATTTCTTCGCCGGCTTCTGCCTGGCTCCTCCTGGGGCCAGGGCTTCTCGTCGCTCTCTTCCGCCGCGGGGTGACACTCGCGGGCTTCTTCTTCCATTCGATGTTGACACGGCGAGGTCCGGCGCTGAAATGCCTTCTGAGCGGCGGGCAGGGACTTATATTGGCATAGGGCGTGGGCGTGGTTATGCCAACATGTGACCTTAACCCATGTGACAGTGATGTCACATCACATCACTGTCACATGGGTTAAGGTCAGCCTTTAGTTTTTGTGCACTTGTAACTGCTTACACCTGTTAAGGATGTCCTTAAATTACTAAGCCAAAAAAACAGCTTTCTGAGCATGCTCAGAAAGATGCATGTCATTTTCAGGCTCAGACAACCAGCTTCTTTTTCTAAGTGTTCGAGCATGCCCAGTTCACTCGAAATGCAGTACCAGAATCAAATCTGCAATGGCGGATGAAAGCATTAGAGGTGTTTAATTTTTTTTTGCTGGCAGATTTGCTGGCTGGAAGTAATGGCGGAGCGAAACAGAGATGTTTTGGAGCAAGTTTTGTATTTTTTGATGTTTTGTTTGCTGCCTAATTTTGCAAAATGTTTCTCAAGATGTTAATGACTAATGTTTTAATCCTGTGGGTCTATCCTGTTATTTCAAAAGCATGATTTATTTTCCAATGACTGTGAAATAAACGTTGGTCTTTTTTGTTTTTAGGTTTTTTTATATTTTTTTGGTGTGTTTATTTGTAATTTTTTGTTTTGCTTTCCTTGTTTTGTGGACCAATAAAATTACTTTCAAATTTTGAAGTTTGTTTTGTGATATTTTTTTCATGCTATGGATTTCAACCGCTGCAGCTGAAATAGTTTGGGCCTAAACCATCAAGTGTGATTTGTCTCTAAGCTCTTTCCTGGTGTGTATGCATGAAATGTTTAGTCACCAGAAAAGGAAGACAAAGCGGTAAGTATTGTTTTCTAGAATTGATGTCCAGACTGACTTTTTAAAGCACATGTGCAAGATGTAGGAAAAGCTGCAAACATGGCCTGTTGGAGGGGGGGGGGGTGGTGTATTGGTGGACAGGCTTGAAGTGCTGATTTACAGCGCTGTGCTTGAAACTAGCACAAGACAATCCTATTCTAATTGTGGGTTGTTTGAGGGAAGCCAATTGAGTGTTAGAACCCCTGCTAGTGTTTTTAGGTTGGGCTTTGTGTCCCTTTTCCTAAAATTGGCTTCACTTCCTGTCACACAGCTGAACAGGAAGTGAGGTTAAAACCCTACCAATGGTCTTTTCTTCGGGACACAGGTCAATCTAACTAGTGTCACCATTAAGCAAATTGCACTGCAGTGTACACCCCAAATGATTAGTTATTTTGGGGTTTAGTAAAGGCAAAGCCGCTCTGCAGTAGAAGCGTAGGCAATGAAAATCAGAAGGGAAGCACTGATGGTTTTTACTTCCAATCCCGCCAAGTTTTTATTTTTCTTCCTTGCTTGTCCACTTGTAGTGCAAAGTGGATTTGCCTTTAGTAAATGGACCCCAAAGTCCAAGATTCCTACTAATTTGGGGTGTACACAGCAAAATGCAATTTCCAAAATGGGAAACTATTTATATTGATCTGTGTCCCCAACAAAACATTACTCAGGTGTTTCCCTCACTTCCTGTTTGGCTATGTGACAGGAAGTGAATGAATTAAGTAGAAAGTGACAACATTTGTGAGGTGTCTTTAACCTATCAGGGGTGCAGGCATCCCCAAAACAAACAAGAAAATTGTTGATTTAACATTGGGTGGTGTTTGTGGGGGTCCCTAACACACATTCATACATATTAGCAACGCTGGATCCTGGCCTATTGGCATGGTTATATTTTCTTAAGCCTCTCAATAAAATGATCTGAAATTTGGGGTTAAACTGGAACTATAATCATCACTTTTATTTTTTTGATTTCTTTCATTTTGGATAGAGTTGGGGGGGGGGGGGGGTTAGAAGCTCTGTCAGTTTATTTTGTATTATCCCTGTCCGTTTGGGGAGATTGGCCTTCACTTCCTGCCCCATAGCCAAACAGGAAGTGATCGAAAAACTAGGCAAATTAAGGGCCCCCACAGAACTTGTGTGTGTCCCCTGAAAATTCCTGGGTGGGTCATAAAAAAACAGGGTGTGGCCTTGACAGGAAGGGTGGGTCATTTTTCTATTAGGGGGTGCCAAAATTTGGTCAGGCCTAGGGAAGCACAAAACCTAAATATCCTACTGCATATTAGGGCTTATTTAGACAGGATCCAATTTATAGCATGTTTTTAGATTGTGGGAGGAAACCCGCACAGGGAGAACATGCAAACTCCAGGCAGATAGTGTCACGGGCGGGATTTGAACCAGCAACCCTTTTGCTGATAGGTGAACATGCTACACACTACACTACTGTGCTGAACGAACATGATCGCAGCTGAAAGCATGAGATGTTTTTTTTTTTTTTTTTTTTTTACCAATTCCATGCTTTCCAGCCTGGAGGACAGATGTGGGGTCTAATTGACCCCGCCTTTCTCTATAAAGAGGACCTGTCACACACTAGTCCTATTACAAGGGATGTTTACATTCCTTGTAATAGGAAGAAAAGTGAAAAATAATACAAAAAAAGGGACAAACAAGTGCAAAAATGAAAATATTAAGTTAAAAAATAAAATAAAAAAGGAATTTAAATGCTCCTGTCCCTAGTAGCTCGCACTCAGAAGCGAACACGCATGCAAGTCCCACCCACATATGTAAACATCCTTCAAACCCCACATGTGAGGTATCATAGCGTGCGTTAGAGTGAGAGCAATAATTTTAGCACTAGACCTCCTCTGTAACTCAAAAGTGGTAACCTGAGAAAAAAAGTCAAGCGTTGCCTATGGAGATTTTTAATAACAAAGTTTAGCGCCATTCCATGAGTGTGCGCAATATGAAAGCGTGACAAGTTGGGTATCTATTTACTCGGTGTAACATCATCTTTTACCTTATCCCTAAAAATTGGGCTAGCTTTACTGCTTTCTTATTTTGTCATTCATGAAACATGTTTTTTTTTTGAAAGCCAAAAAAAAAAAAAAAACGTTTGAAAAATTTTGGCGCAAATACTGTTGGAAATGTGTACGAAAAAATGGCCGCCACTTTATTCCCTAGGGTGTTTGTTTGGGGGTCCTGAGTAATTTTCAAGGAAGAAAATATAATTGTTACATGAAGGAGAGAAGTGCCAGAATAGGCGCGGTATGGAAGTGGTTAAAGTGCAACAATAAAAGTGAAAAATTCCTTGAAATTTCGTACCAGGGGGGGGGGGGCAATTAGGGCCGCCATCAGGAATTATGGGGCCCCTTACACAGCTTCAGGCATGGGCCCCTGGAGCAGAGAACAGGGGGGGGGGTGCTGCCACCTGATATTGAGAAGGGGGGGGGGGGGCTGCCGCAATTTGATAAGCGGGGGGTTCCTTTACAAAAAAATACATATAGAAAAATATATATTAAAAAGGGTGGTAGCCATCCGGGGGCCCTGGGGACCACTGGGCCCTTTAATAAAAATAAACCTCTGGGCCCTTTAATGAAAAATAAATTAAAATATATATATATATATATATATATATAATATATATATATAATAATAATAAAAAAAGGGGGTTGCCTTGGGAGCTCTGGGCCCTTTAATAAAAAAATAACTACCAAAAATCTAAAAAAAAATAACATGGGGTGGGAGCTGCGGTGGCTCAACGTGAATGGCACTGCGCTGACAAGCTGTTCACCTCTGCAGCCAAGGGTTCAGATCCCGGTCTCGGCTACATGTGAATTGAGTTTGGTGGTCTCAGCCCGGCTCCCGGTGGGTGTGCTATGCAAGGTACGCCTGTGCTTAGTACGCCCACCCCCCCCCCAAAAAAAACACCACACTTGCACGCACACGAACGCACTTTGGCCATGAGGTCTCCTAAAATAAAGAGAGGCGAAGGACCTACAGGGCTGGCTGGGTGGGCTACACTCCCTCATAGGGGGAGTCCCTCTGTCCCATCGGGCTCCCAAGTGTAGCAGGTGGGATGAGTGGGAGGGCCCCCCTCACACCCGCCATTGCCACCGGGGGCATGGAGAAGGATGGCGATTGCAAGTCCAGCTCCTCTCTCTCGACTTCACGCACAAAATACACTTTAAAAAAGAAATGAAAGAAAAAAATAAAAAACCTGGGGAAAATATAAAATATTTATAACATTTTTATAAGCAAAAAGGTTGTCATCTGGGGCCCTCTGGGAGCTTTCATAATTATATTATATATATATATATATATGTTAAAAAAATAACCAAAAAATATATAAAAATATATAATTTTTTTTTTTTTTTTAAAGAGGGGGGGTTGTCATCTGGAGCCCTGGGGATCTCCGGGCCACTGGGGACCTCCAGACCCCTAAAACAAAACATTGGCCCTTTAATAACAAAAAATATGGGGGGTTGCCACCCGGGGCCCTGGGGGCCCCTGGGGACCTCCGGACTGCTAAAAAAAATTAAATTCCAAAAATTGCCCCTTTAATAAAAAATCCTACAAAAACCAACTAAAAAATATATATACAAAAAAAAAAAGAGGGGGGTTACCATCTGGGGCGCTGGGGGGCCTCCAGGCATCTGGGCACCTCCGGACCCCCGGGCCCCTTACAGGTGTACAGGGCCGCCATCAGGAATTACACAGCTTCAGGCATGGGCCCCCTGGAGCAGAGAACCGGGGGGGGGGGGGGTGCCGCATGAAATTGAGAAGCGGGGGGGGGTGCTGCCGCAAATTGAGAAGCGGGGGGCCCTTTACAAAAAGAAGAAATAAAGAAAAATATATATAAAAAAGGGGGGTAGCCATCCGGGGCCCTGGGGACCTCTGTGCCCTTTATAAAATAAAAAGAAAAAAGAGAGAAAATATATATATATTTTTTTTAAATATAACATTTATATAAAAAAACAAGGGGGTTGCCTTCCAGGGCCCTGGGGACCTCTGGGCCCTTTAATTAAAAAAAAACTATATAAAAAAAATGTATAAAAAAATAAACAATTATAAAAAAAGGGGGTTTGACACATGGGGCCCTGGGGACCTCTGGGCCCTTTAATAATAATAATAATAATAATATATATATTTATATATATATATATATATATATATATATATATATAATATATATATATATATATAAATATATATATATTATATATATTATTTATATATATAATATGAAAATAAAAGAAATAAAAAATTATAAAAAAAATATATTTATTTTAGAAAAAAAAGGGGGGTTGTCATCTGGGGCCCTGGAGATCTCCAGGTCCCTGTGGACCTCCGGACCTCTAAAAAAATAAAACAAAAAAAAATTGGCCCTTTAATAAAAAATAAAAGAAAAATATATAAAAAAAATATATATATTTTTTTTAATATATATATTTTTTGATAAAAAAAGGGCTTGCCATCTGGGGCCCTTAGTGGCCTCCGGGCCCCTGGGGACCTTCGGACCCATAAAAAAAAAAAAAAAAAAACATTTTTTTTTTTTTTTTTAGGGTGGTTCCCATCCGGGCCCCTGGGGACCCCCGGGCCCCTTACAGGTGTAATGCCTGTACCCCCCCAAAGGCGGCCCCGCAGGGGGAACGGCCTGTACCCCCCTGATGGCGGCCCTGGGTGTAATGTCAGCATGTGAAAAATGACATTCTGAAGGAAAAAAAGGGAAAATTTATATCAAATACTTACCGTAATTTTCCTTTCCTGATGGACTCCATGGCAGCCTACGTGTGGGTTTAATCCCGCCTCTCATACCTCATAGGACCCCTTCTCCCATAAATCTTTGCTCCTAGCCATAGCCAGTGTACCGTAATATAGCCTACTCCAGCAAGGGAGGGAACTCCTGCTGCCATGGAGTCCATCAGGAAAGGAAAATTACGGTAAGTATTTGATATAAATTTTCCCTTTTCCTGACGGACTCCATGGCAGCCTACGTGTGGGAAATGAATAGCCGAACACACCCGGGTGGGTAATTGCTGGATAAACAGAAAGATTTTAATTGACATCGTCACAGACAAAACATGTAAACCAAATTCACCGACGATAAAGAAGCCGGTTCCACACAATAATGCGTGTCATGAAGGTGTTTAGCGATGACCAAGAGGCCGCTTTGCAAATAACTTCCGGAGAAAAACATGCCGGGCAGCCGCCCATGAAGTAGACAAGCTCCGAGTCGAATGGGCAGTTACCGCATCAGGAGGAGCCAACCCTTTTGCCTTATAAGCCCCTTGGATGGCTTGGACAATCCAAGCTGCAATAGTTCTGGAGGAAGCACGCATTCCTCTATTCTTTCCATGAAAACAAACAAAAAGGATGGTCGGACTGACGAAAAGGAGCTGTAGCCTCCAGATATTGTTTTATGACCTTCCACCCAACATCCAAAGGATGAATATTAGAGTTCTCAGAGACCCGGAAGGTAGGGAGGACGATTTCTTGATTATCATGAAAAACAGATGAGGACCTCGGATTGGAGCCAAGCATAGGGATCAATACTACGCGGTCTGGAAGAAAGTGAGGAATGGCTCTTTGGAACCTAGAGCACTAATCTCGGAGACCCTCTTAGCCGATGTTATGGCTACAAGAAAAACTGCTTTAAGGGATAGATCCTTGATCGACAACTGATCTGTGAGACATCTTCCTGAGAAGTAATTCAAAACAAGAGGAAGATCCCATTTGGAGAACCTCGGTTTCCTTTGAGGTCTAAGTCTCATCGCACCTTTAAAGAATTGCCTGACGAGGGGATGTCTAGCCAGGATATGCCTGTAAGGCCGAGATAGCCGAGATAGCTGAGACCTGGACTCTCAATGAGCTAACTGACAGAGGCAGATCAAGACCCGTCTGGAGAAAGCCTAGAACTTCCTGAATCCTTGGATCTTTCGGAGAACAGTCCATGGAAGAGGAGTACTCAGAGAACTTTGCCCAAATTCTTTGATAGACTTTGTTGGTACTTGACCGTCTAGCATTCAACAATGTAGGAATGACATCGCTTGGACATCCTAGTGCTTCCAACCTTCCCTCTCAAAAACCAGACCATCAGATGTAGATGGGTCTTGGACATGGGTGAGGGATCATTCCTTGCAACAGGAGATCTCCGGTCTGATTGGGAGCGGAATTGGTTCCCGAAGCTCAGTTGAAACAGCAGTGGAAACCACGGTTCTGTTGGGCCAATACGGGATAATCGCCACTATCTCGGCATCCTCCCACCTGAGCCTCGATAGAAAGCGTAGGATGACCGGAGCTGGGGGAAAGGAGTAGGCCTTGCGAAACCTCCAACGATCTGTTAGGGCGTCCACCCCGAAGGCTTGGGGACAACGACCTCTCGAGTAAAACTTCTCCATCTTGGAGTTGACCGGAGATGCAAATAGGTCTACTTCCGGAACAACCCCCAGGGACAGGATCCAACTGAAGACTTCGCTGTGAAGAGACCATTCGTTGTTGTTGATGGCGTTCCTTGAGAGGAAATCTGCCTGCAGATTCTGTGCTCCGGGAAGATATACAGCTGTCAAATCTAACAGATGAGTCTGTGCCCAGGACATGATCGGCTCCACTTCCTTCAATAAGGACAGACTGCGGGTGCCTCCCTGTCTCTTGACGTACGATACTGCTGTCGTATTGTCCATCCTCAGAAGGACTGAGGACCCTTTTATTAGATGGAGAAAGCTTGTAGAGAGCAAAAGGCTGCACGGAGTTCTAGGACATTGGACACTATCTTCCGTGATGGAAAATCCCATTTCCCTTGAGCTACTTCCTTCAGACAGAGAGCTCCCAGCCACTGTTGCTGGCGTCCGAACGTGATCGTGATCCAGGAAGTGGGAGCTAACGAGTGGCAGTTGAGAAGGTTCTTTCGTAGAAGCCACCAAAACGACTTTCCCGCATGGAGGGGGTTATTCGTATCAGGTGATCCCGAGAACTCGGATTCCATTGTAGGAGAAAACCCTTCTGAAAAGGCCGCATCCTCATTGTGCCCACCCCACCTCACCATGGGAATCGTGGAGGAAACATGGTGCCTATTATTTTGAGACATTGCGAGACTCTGAGAAAAGGAGACTCCAGGGCAAGGCGAACTCTGTCCCGAACAAATGGGATTTTCTCCAGGGGTAAGGAGATGGAATTCTGGGCTGTGTTGAATTGGGCACCGAGAAAAACTAGATATTGAGTTGGTTCCAGGTGA